>NHNU01000017.1:600000-785089 GCA_002785985.1 Microcyclosporella mali
TACCTCGCACCCGTCAAATACTTCGCCCCATCCGGCTTCGGCCCCTCTCCAGGCCTACAATGCTGATTCATACCCGTCGCCGTCAACTTTGCCGTCTTCTTCCCATCTTCTCCTCCTCCCTCCTCAATCCTCACCGTAGATACGATATGCGTGGTGTCCAGATCCCCGACAGTATGCAGAATCCCACGGATTTGTTCCAGCCCAGTGTAAGTGCCCATGGTGCCGAGTGTGAAGGTCGTCGTGTCGGAGGGGTAGAAAGCGGAATCGTGTAGCGGGATATCATAGGTGTCGTAGCTGCGGAGGGCACGGTGGAGAGTGTCGAGAATGGCGTCCCGGGTCGAGAGACCTTTGATGTGGATTGGGATTGTGCTGGGCATTTTTCTTCTTCTTCTTCTTCTTCTTCTTCTTCTTCTTCTTCTTCTTCTTCTTCTCTGTTGTTTGAGCGTTTTTGGCTATCTGTGGTTGTGGTGTGTCAAGTCGAAGGCGGCAAGGGCTTTCTTCGTCGTCGATGGGACGAGGCTGGTCTTTGATTTGCCCACTTGAGAGACAGAGAGAGAGTGTGTGTATGTTTTGGCTGCATCACTTCACACGTAAGTAGATATACTGCTATATATGCCACAAATCATCGATTTGCTCAGCATCGGACCGAAAATGAGAGAACGAACATATGTAGACTGAACGCTGTCGATCATACGGAGATGTCACAACGAGCGACTTTGCTTTCGGTATTAAGCACTGCAAGCTCCGCAACGCAGATGCTGCATCTCAAGATGAGAGTTTTCGGAATTACGATGCAAGTCTGCTCAATAAGCGTGAAGCATGATGTTCGGCCCGATGATTCGCTTCTGGACGCCCAATACTGGCTAGATAGAATAATACTTCTCGCTCACTGTTATTGCTAGACTTCCATCATGATCAATTCCTCATAGTATGATTTCTTGGGAACAGTCCGATGCGCCCAGCATATACGCCATGAGCCCAGTCTTCATTCAGATCATCAACTTCGCAAATGATGGCGTTTCTCGGGAAAGCGAGCTCATCGGTAACACCTTCTCCAGGGAAGCGATTCCATATCGCGGATTGCTTCGATCCAGTGTCGTTGATGTTCGGAGGTGGCGGTTCTCTGGTATTTTCATCCTTCAGGCGCCACCCTCCGACTGGTCCTTGGTAGGTGACTCGATTCTGACTGCCTCCGTGCTGTGTGACATGGTAGCCGACTACAACCATTCGATGACCTTTTAAGCACCGGCGCCAACCATTAGGGCCATTCGCTTGAGTGATCTTGCCGGTGGCGACTAGCTTGCGATAGCACTGATTGCAGATGTCGTAATCACCGTCGCTACATTTGTAGCAGTGGTTTCTTATGTCTTTAGCTGAGATGGCTCCTGAGCAAACATCGCAGTACACAGTCAAGTCTGGTCGCAAGATGTAGCTGTCCTGTTTCAAGTGAGGCGCTGGAAAGAAGCCGAGCTTAGACGGGTCGTGGGAGGCGTTGCTGATGTTCGTGAGGTGTGTCAATGGTATGAGAGGATGAGTGCAGTGCATGCCCTGGTGCACACAACCATTGCAAAAACCCCAGGCGCCGTCGAGGCAGTATTGACAATACCAATAGCCATCGTTGGCACTGGAGTAACATGAGTCGCAGAAAGCGCCATCTTCAAGACTGACTGTGGGCGCTGCTACGTCAAAACCCTGGTTCAATGTAGCTGAACGGCCTGTCAATTCGTAACGTCGAGCGGTCAAGATATGAGGACGTTCATAGCCTCTTGGCCAGCCTTGTGGCGGAGGGTGCGTGTGCGTCCAGTTCTCGAAGGTGTTATATCCAAATCCAAACCAGTGGTTGCAGCCTTGGCCAGCGCGATAACACTGCA
Organism: Microcyclosporella mali; assembly: GCA_002785985.1. NCBI lineage: Eukaryota > Fungi > Ascomycota > Dothideomycetes > Mycosphaerellales > Mycosphaerellaceae > Microcyclosporella > Microcyclosporella mali. Next base: position 601,872 of record NHNU01000017.1, read on the forward strand.
GGCACAAATTAAAATCTCCATCCTGGCAGATTGAACAATTGTAGTGGAGAGTCGTTTCTATGGTTTGTCTCTGGCAGCGTGAACAGGATACTGACGGCAGCGAGGGTGAGTTTGGAGCTGCTATCGCGGGGACGACAACCTCTGGGGCGAACGCTGATGTCGATGGCGCTGGTCTTACTGACTGATGAGAAGGTTCATCGATCGCCGGCTGTGCTTGGGTGGACGAGTCTGTGATGCTCACATTGACTGACCCTGTTTCTCTTCGTCGAGGCTCTCTCTCTCGATTTCTTGCGGGCAGGCCACCAGCCGAGTCTGGTCTCAGTCCACCTGACATATTGCGAACTCTCTGAACTTCACTTCGCATGTCAGTTGGATCAGTAGTACTTCTGGCATTGCTCGATGATGCTCGTGGTCGCTGATGCTCATGTCTGGATTCTGGAGACAAGGAAAGGTCTGTTGCAGAACGAGCAGCAGACGAGACAGCAGAGGTAGGAGTGTTGTCAGTACTAGACTGCTGTCTCCGATGACTAGTAGAGCTAGCTGACCTGCGCTCACTGCGTTCTGTACCAGGTGTGGTCTGCTCGAAAAGGTGTGGTCGTGAGATTGGAGGCCGAGACCGCGGCGCGTGCTGTTGCTGAGGTGGTGAAAGTTCTGCACGTGCCTGACTGCTAGCTGAACTACTACTCTGCGTGTTCGAAGGTCGTGATGAGTGTCTGCTTGGTGTGCCGCGCTCGTGATCAGACCTCTCGCGATTCCTCGAACGCTCTCTGTTCCGTTGGCGCCTTCGGTATGCATCAGCAATACGCTCAGTAAGCTCTTCCTCTTGTTGCAGCGTCAGATTGTCTATATCGATACCCGTAAGCAAGCCCTCGGAGTATATAGACTGCAGAATCTCCTCTTGGACATCGTTCGTGTTGGTGTCGGACCCGCTCAGAATGCTGCGCAGCGACGGCTGGTGCTCGACCTGTCTATCCTCGCCGTTGCGATGCATCTCTGCCTGTTGAGCTGCCCATCGTCCAACCTGCTGATGACGAGTTGATTCTTCTGCCCGCTGGCTTGTGCGTGGGCTTGACCTGTGCTCTTGCCGCCTTCTTTGCCTCTCTCTGGCCGACCTTTCTGCTCTTCGTCTCGCCGTTCCCGGGTCCACATTGGACATGCTCAACTCTCTCACATCAGCCAAGATGCGCTCGTCCTCACTGTCATCCTCATCGCGCTCTATGCGCACCACCGGCAAGACATCATCTTCAGCCTTATAATGTTGGCGCATCTCTTCCTTCTCCTCTTCGGTCTTGCCGCGACCTGGGTTTGCCTTCAGGAAGCCTTCCAACAGCGCAGTCAAGCGCCAATCGGCTTTTGTGCCTCGGACGGTATCGCGACATGACGGGCAGGTGTATGGCGAGGTAGTTCGTTTGTTGGCTACGGCGGACGCAGCCTGGAACGCGAACCATTCTTTTGAGCAGCCTCCGCAGAAAGTGTGCAGGCAGTCGAGCAGGGTCAAGGGCTGGTAGAGGATGTCGGTGCATATCTGTTGCGAGTCGTCAGATGGCGTGTTCTTCCCAGCGACTTGGTTGAAGTCTTGTCCCTACCGAGCATGTAAGTTCTCTCTCCAGGTCCAGCAGACCGCCGCCGCCGCCGCCGCCGCCGCCATTCGTATTGCTGCTCTCTGCAGCCATCGAGTGCGCACGCAGGAACGCAACAATCCTCGTCTGGCTGTGTCAGGTCATCTGATTCACACAGGAGCTTCAGATGCGTTGATGAGGTGGCGCTCGGCTGCCCAGAGTGCGGACAGCGCTGGGACAAGAGGTGATGTGTTGTCAGCTGCACCTGTCCCGCTCTGAGCTGCTCGTGAAAGCACGAAACTACTGAATGAGATATGAAAAAACGGCAGAAGAGCAGAGTGATACTTGGACAAGCGGTATTGATTTTGGCCCTGCGATGTAGAGTGTGGTTGGGGACCACTGGTTGGCATTGTCCCGCATGATGGTTCCATGCAGCAGAGTACGTTCGGTGCAGCTGTCTGCCTACGCTCAGGCATCACGTATGTGCGGCTTCATGGTGCCAACTCCAGCTCTACGGATGAGTGCATAGGAATGAAGATGATAATAAGCTGGATGAATGGAGACACTGTCGTCAGTGCCGGTGTTGTTTGGTGGCCAAACAAAAGACGGTCACCATTGACAACATCCTTGGCGGCAACTGTCCCTCGACTTGCCGACCACTGCATCCTCCTCACATGTACCTCCTTACGTACTGCCATCCGCTCACTGCTGACACATTAACCTCCGACTCTCTTCTGCACGAGTCTCGGAATGTCATCGCACGCTGAAACACTTCCGGCCTTGCAGTAGTCGTGACCACATAAGATGCTGCCCAGCTCGGCCACTCACATACAGGACAATTGGTTATTATGCCCTGTCATACCGGCCGGATCCCGCTTCTCGCTGGCGTTGTCGGCCTCCAGATTTTTGTGGCGTCTCGGCCTACACCACAATCTCGGACTGGTCTCCTTCTCGGCACCGCATGCTGTGGATTTGTGCGAGAGAGACTTGCCTGAAGCACCTGCTAGATCCGCTGGTCTAGAAGCCTCTGCATTTCTGGCGCCGCATCTGTCCTCCGCAAAGTCTCCCCAAGCCACGCCAGTCCGAGCTACGACTGCGCACCACCGGTGACGTCTATTATGATTTTGTCCAAGCGAGGCGGAGCGACTGTCTAGCGATGGCCCCTCATGCACGATAAGATTCGTAGCATAGCAAGGTTTGGTTGTTTCGTTTCATTCTTGTAGGAAACAGCCGCCAGGAAAGTGCGATCAATCTCCACCCTTCTTTGCTGTCCGTCGTCTGCCATAATCTCGTTCCAATATGGCTATTCGCTCGGTACTGACTGCAGTCGCTGCAATCGTTGCAGTCATTCAAGCAGCACCGACACCCGAGGCTCTTGATCGCAGACTATCACTCACTAATGCCTACGCACCGATTCCAGCCATTTGCCCCAGCACTCCACTTGTGCGAAACTCAAGCAGTGGCATCAGCAACGACGAGACCAAATACTACACCTCGCGCAAGAAGAATGCCGACAAGAATCTTGCTGCATGGCTCACCAAGCAAGGCTCTTTCAACACCACCTCGTTACCTTCCTTGGGTCTGACTTCGAGTGGTGGCGGCCTACGTGCTTTGTTAGAGGGTGCTGGTGTGGTTCAGGCCTTCGATTCGAGAGACAGCAATGTCGGTACCAGTGGCGTCTACCAAGGCCTAAGTTATGAGGGCGGCTTGTCAGGTACGATTGATATGCACAGGTCATGAAAAGAAGGTCGTACTGACTTGACACAGGTGGCGCTTGGTTCTTGTCTTCTCTCTCCGGCAACAACTGGCCCACAGTCTCGTCACTGCGTGATAACCTCTGGGAGCAGGCCTTCCAGAACACACTGCTCTTGCCAGCCAACCTTCTTCAATCCGACGAGTATGTTGAGGTTGTCAACAGCATCTCCACCAAGGCCCTTGCTGGCTACGATCTCACACTGGTCGATGTCTACGGCAGATTGTTGTCATACCAGCTTCTCTATGGCGATGCTGGTGGCGACAACATTCGCGTCTCCACACTGACCACATACAGCAATTTCACAAGCTACAACGTTCCCTATCCGATCATGACCGCCCTAGGTATCGATGACAGCTATCAAGGCGGATGTGATCCTGGACTGAATGCAACTCAATACGAGTTTTCTCCGTACGAGTATGGTAGCTGGGATAAGGGCGTTGCGGCTTTTGCCCGGACGAAGTACATGGGAAGTGCGATCACCAATGGCCAGCCGACTGTCGCCGGCAAATGCATCGTGCAGTACGATAATCTTGGTTATGTCTTGGGAACCTCGAGTGACATCTTTCCTGGCTTCTGTCAGGCCCCTGCTCCCTCGAACAACAGCTCCGCAGATCTCATCAACGTTCTTGAGGGCCTGCTCACCGATGTCACCGGCAAGCCCGTATTCGAGGATCTCTTCGCCGTTTACCCTAATCCCTTTTACAAGCTTGCCCAGAGCACGACGGTGAACCAGTATCCCTTGATCACCATGGCGGATGGTGGCTTGGCAGATCAGAATGTACCGATCTGGCCTTTTATCCAACCAGGCCATCGTGTGGACGTCCTTATCGCATCTGACAACAGTGCCGATACCAGCGACAACTATCCTAACGGAACTGAGCCTCGTCAGACATATCTCAACGCCCAGGCGGCCGGCCTCATGAAGATGCCCTTCATTCCCGACGTCACTACTTTCGTTGCGAAGGGCTTGAACAAACGAGCGACGTTCTTTGGATGCAATGCAACGGATCCCGGTACCATCTTCATGGTATACCTGCCGAATGTGAACTATACGTATCCCTCAGGGCAGTCGACATTCAAGCTTCAGTACTCGGTAGCGGAGACTGATGCAATGATTGTGAACGGCAATGCGATTGCCACGCAGAATGGTGACTCGGGGTGGCCTTTCTGCCTGGCTTGTGCGATCAAGAATAAGGATGGTGCGAATCTGCCCGAGGGCTGCAATGCTTGTTTTCAAAAGTACTGTTATTATCGCAGCGGAACAACAGCATAGACATCTAATGAGCCTGTCATGCTGTGAAAGGAATACGACGAGATTTATCGATGATGTATGCAAGAGACTATTAGAGTTTGATAGCGGGCATTCTGCACGAGCTTTAACATCTTCCATCTTCCCACTCCATCATCAACAATTGCCATTTCGCTGCCAACTGCCTCCTCACTCATGCCATCGCCACGCATCGTTATCGTCACAGGCGCGGTATGTTCATTCAATTCTGGTCTCGAAATTCACTAACGAACAACCATCAGAATCGCGGTATAGGACGCGCAATTTGCAGCCACATCCTCTCTCGACCCGACCTTGGACCCCTCAAGCTCTTTGCCACTTCAAGGAAAGGGGATTTTTCATTAGACAGCGAGCAACACAAAGACAGAGAAATCCTCTATCCACGTCTCGATGTCTCCGACCCGGACAGCGTTCGCGCCTTGCGAGATGAAGTGAAGCAACACGGCGACGTTTCCGTCCTGATCAATAATTCGGGCGTGAATCTGGACGGCGAGTATGGAGCGGAAGCTGCCACGACAACGATGAATGTCAACTTCCGGGGCACAGTGGATGTATGTGACCTTTGTCGTCCTTCTTCTGCGTTTTTACGAGAGAAGGGACGAGAGAAGGGAGGATGTCTTTGCTGATTGATGACTGGATAGATGTGTCAAACTTTCCTGCCGCATATGACAGCACGAGGAGGTCGAATCGTCAACCTCGCATCAGTCGCTTCGTCACTCAAAATTTACGCTCCGGCAATACAGGAGCGATTCAGAGATCCAGCTGTGACGATGGATGACCTTGAGCAGTTGGCGGAAGAGTATGAGGTATGTGAATCGTCTTGCATCAATGAGAAGACTTCACAAGCACAATTCCCATCCCGCAACCCAACCTTGAACCACTATCTTGATCCTACAACCGGGCCTCGCACAAGAACGTTTCACACAATCACCCGAACAGATCGAAAAGCTAATTGAGCCACACCCCTCCAGCACTCCGTCCGAACTCATACCGAAGTTCAAGCAGGCTTCGGTACACCCGCCCGGTCCTATTCAGTTTCCAAAGCTCTTCTACGCGCCGCGACCTCGATTCTCGCTCGTCAAAACACCCACCTGCTGATCAACAGCTGCTGTCCCGGCTGGATAGCCACGGACATGGGCGCACTAGTCGGCAGCGCCAAATCGAAGCCTCCCAAGACGCCCGAGCAAGGTGCCCAGATCCCGATGCGCTTGGCCTTCGACGACATTCAAGGCGTCACCGGGCAGTACTGGGCCAACGACAGCGTGCGATCCAAAGAAACAGGCAAAGTACAGACGGAGTGGTAGTCCTCTTCCTTGGTCCGAAAAGACCCCCGGACATTTTTTAGCGAAACGAAACGAAACAAACCGAAACAGAACCCCCCAAAAGAGAAAAAAATAAGATGATGCAAATCCCTGCCTACCGAGATTGAACGACCTCTCTCCGGTAAATTGCCAACTCCCCCATTTCGCCGGTCCTCGATGCCCATATGTAAGAGAAATTTCCAATGGCTGCTGGAACTATCGGACCCGCTGGGGCCACCACGCAATGCCCTCTTGGCAGCCAAAGCGCGCGGACGATGACACAGATTGAAGCACGAGAGCAAGATTGGCCTCACCCTGCAGTCGTTCATCACCGAAGGGACCCGCTCGTGCACTCTCGCTGACGAAATAGGGGTCATCTAGATGTGTGAGACTCCATGTCATCAAAAGTTAGACAAGTAGCATAGCAACATCCGAAACACCCACGGGCTCACTGCCAAAAGAAAACAAGATCAGGTATGGATGTACTTCTTCTTCTTCTCGTTTCTTAAACAAAGATTTCATTGCACAATTCCCTTTCCCACGCTTCAACGCCGACGCCCTGCTTGTATAGAAAGAGAAGGAAGAAGAGCCAGAGAGAAAGCCTGCACAGCTAGACATACTGTACAACAAGGAGACTCGCGAGTGACGACCAGGAAAGAAGAAATGCTCAAGTCCGTCCATCCACTAGACATATCCAACGAAAGGGGAACAAGCACAATCGATATATTTGGTCAGATTCATGATCCTCATCGGCCCACCCCTAGAAGATCATACTCTTGACAGCATCCCTCGATCGATGCCCACGGCGAGGATTCATAGGCGGTGTTCTCGGTCTCACACCACTGTCAGCCTTGGGAGGAGCAGCCGGTGCCTTCCGCTCCGACTGTGGGAAGAAAGCTGCCTCAGTAGTCTTCATCGGACTGCTTGGCACACTTCTGGTATTCAGAGGCTTGCGATCGGACATCTTCCTCGCGGGTGCTGAGGGGCGTGTGAAATCCTTCACATCAGTAGTCGCCGGTACTTGCGGGCTGGACCCTTCGAGGCGCTCGCGTGCAAGGACAAGGTCTGTCCATAAAGCAGCCTTCTTGCCAGGGTCTGCTTTTCCAATGACCTGGCTGAGGACCTCCATCCATGCATCCTTTTCGGCGCGGCTGTCGGCGTAAAAGTCGATTGTTTCACCATTGGCAAACCGAATGCGAAAGCCTTCTTCGACATACTGGTAGCCTTCATCCTCCTCCGCGAAAGCAGACTTTCTACGGCCACTCTTGCTGGATGGGTTGCCAGATTTAGGATTTGCCACGAGTGTGCTCTTATCATCGACCAAGCGAGTGGCCTTGGCAAGATTGATCACAGCACGCTTTTGATGTGTATGCTCGTGGTATGCCGTTAGCCTGGGCCCATCCAGACGGAAGAATCTGCGACGCCAGTGGACGCAGTCACCACCTTGCTGGCTCATATGGCTTTCATGAACGATCTCCTTGACCTCGCTGGCCTTGTTCATTTCACGAACGGCGCTGCTCATGCTCCTGGGCATCTCGTCATCGCCAGCAGTGGCGGGTCTTGGGACATACAGCAGTTGCAATTCCAAGTGACCAACGACGTATGGTGGTCTTCGAACAGGACCAGCATTGCCGCGCTTACTCCGCACACTGTTGACGACGGCAGAGTCTTTCTCAAGCGCCCACTCATTGTAGCAAGGCACATCGACCGTCAGTGGCCGTCCAAAGCATTGCTTCTCGTGCGATTTGAGGTTTACATACGCTCGAGCGAACGATCCGTCAGACCCATTGACGAGGTCATGTAGCAAGTCCCAAGAGGTAGGCTGCGTCGAGGCTCGCTTGCGGCGCGCTTCCTCCTGAAGTCTACGCTCTTCCGCTTCGACAGCCTCGCGCTCCTGGCGTTCCTTCTCAGCGCGCTTCTTCGGGCTTGTCAAGAACCGAGATAGACTGGACGTTTTCTGGTGTTTCGAAGTCTTGGAGGGCGACACAGGCATGGGAGTATACTGCGCTGGCGGCTTGGGCAGCTTCGTCGTCAAAGTAAGTTGGAACTCCAAGTCATTCAGAACAACGAGCTCAAACTCTTGTCCTATCGGCGCCGTTTTCCCAAGCTCCAAGCTGGAAGTCGTAACGCAGTGCAGACCATTGTCCAGAGTCAACTGGAAGTAGAGACGATCATTCCTCGGCATTGGCAGATCCAGGTTCTTCACGCCGACCACCTTCACGAAAAGTCGGCCGCGCTCGACACCATCCGCGACCTCGTCTTCCAGGCTACCCGTTCCTGCCGCGAAGTCCTCGTTCACGACGCCAAGTGCGCTCGGTTGACCAGGTAAAGGTGGAGCTGGTCCGTTGGCTGCTGAAAGTTGTCTCTGGCTCTGTCGCCTTGTTTTCCCGTTCCACGGCTCGGTCTTTAGATACTGTTCGGCGCTGGGTTTTCTGGAACTGTTTTGTCGACTCGTTCGGCCGCCTCTTGAGCTTGGCTTTGACTCTCCAGTCGGCGAAGCGGGTGCGGCGTTTTCATTCGAAGCAGTCGTACCTCTGCTGTCATTCGAGAAGTTTCGATTCGAAGCCACGACGACCTTGGTGTTCTGGCGCATGAGGTAGCCCTTCTACTCGCAAGAGTCAGTATATGGGGCAGAGTAAAATCTGGCAGGACGTTGATAGAAAAGGGATATCTTACCTTCTGGTTCTCGATCACCCGCGCAAATTCTCTTTCCAGTCCAAGCCCTTCTCCGGTGTTGTCGACGTCGAACGAAGGAATATCCACATTGAGCTTCGCAGCCTTGCGGCTTTCCTGATGCTTCACTTCTGGGCTACGATCCACCGCAGAATCAGCCTTTGACTCGTTACCTTCAGAAGAATACGCTGTTGCGTCCGTCTCGCTACCCTCGATCTCAGTAGCTTGGTCGATTTCGGCCTGGTATGCCTGAGGAATGGCAGGGACGGGATGCTCGGCACTAACGAGACGTCGCTGTTCTGCCATCATGCGCAAATCTGCAGGCGTCGCGGATGGACGTGCTTTGAGCTGGCCATTTGTTCTTATGGTGGCTCTCCGCTCAGGGATACCTGGACTGTCTCGCTGCACCGCTTCATCTGGAATCTGAGGCTCATCCAAAGCGGAGACTTCGCTCAACTCGCTGCCGTCATGGTGGATGACTGATGAAGGGCTGCTAGGCGGCGAGAAGTCTGCGCCATCGTAGGTTGGTCTGGGCAAATCCTTAATCGCCTGTTTGATCTCCGCTGGGGGGTTGAGAGTGGGAGCGTTGACAGTCACATCCAGTTCCTTGGTGGTTTCGCTTGACATTGGTGGCGATGGTGTGATGTATTGCTGCATACCAAACCCAAAGTCACCAGTGCTGAGGTATGACGGCAAGCCCATAAAGTCGCTGCTCTTCAACGTGGCTGTCATTTCTGGCTTCGCTTCTGGTTCGGAGTAGTCTTTGACGCTGAGGAGCTGCATGGCATCCTGCAGCGTCTCTTTGCCATCTTCCTCGGGGTCGCTTTCCATATGGGCGCCCAGTCGCGTGCTCTCAGCCTCGGGCTCGACGGAAGAGTAGCGACTTCCTGAGTCATCTTCCTCGCTCGGCGAGCGTATATCGTGACGCAGGACTGAGGACTGGCGCTCATAGTCGTCTGGTCGAGAGGCAGAGCGGCCAGACTCGATTTGCAGATCGCCGAATGCTGGAACCGCGGCCATGTCAAAGTCGTCGTCCACTGGTTCTTGCTTGATCTCGACCTCGTCACTCCGAGCTCCATTCCCAATGTACGCAGCAAGATAATGGTCACTGGTCTCCCGACTGTTCTCTCGTGACGGCACCGGGTCATCCGGGTGCATCTTGGCAAGCTCCTCGTATGTCGGGCGCGCTGGTTCATCGTCCCCGTTGAGCTCAGACTCGTCCACCTCGTCGTCGAAGTCGTACTTGCTGTTCCTAACTTTTCGCAGGATGCTTTCCCTCGAGATCATTGGTGGCCTGTCGTCAAACTTGGCCATGTCCTCGAGCACTGAGTCATCCTCTACTTCGGCTTCGTGCACCGTCAACTCACTCTTTTCTCCAGTGTCAAGGTTGGTGACCGTCAGCTCCTCTGGCATACCGTGTCCGTCGGAATGCTTGGAACTCGGACGCTCCTGTTCCTGCAGGAGCTGCATACGGTCTCCAAACGAAAGCGATGATCGGCGAGTCATATTCAGGATGTCATCCTTACTGCAAGACGCACGCTTTGGTGGCGATGGGAGATTGCGGGCAGACTGTGCAGCACGTTCGGCAGCCGCGGTGATACCAGAGCTACGCCTCTCTCTGAGTGCGCCAGGAAGTGGTGGGAGTGGCCTAGACTCTCCATCTGATGTGACGCTCTCGGACCGGCCAAGCACTGGACGCTGAGGGCCCGGAGAGCCTTCGAAGACATCGTCGCCTTCGTCAACAAGATCAGTGCGGGCTTCTTCAGGTGACATGCGTGACCAGTCCTCTGGCAGAACAACCGGTGTCTTGTCGGCATTTTCAAGGTCCTCGTCGAAGCTGTCATCACGAAGCATATCCACCGAGCTTCCACGTTCGAAGCTGTAGCTGTAGTCGGGGTCGTACTCTTCTGAATCCCAGCTGCCCTCTCGAGAGTCTGAAGTGGCCGAAACAGATGGCTCTGGAGTTGGGTGCTCGTACTCGTTGATGACTGGCGCATCCTCATTGAAGGTTACGCTCTTGTTGTGACGATGGATCGCGCGTGGCGTAGGCGCACGGTCTTCGCCTTCCGACCACGACGTGCTCGGGATGTTCTCAAGAGGCGAGCCAAATTGGCTGTTGCGAGCAAGAGATGACTTGGTAGGTGAAGGTGTTCCTTCCTTCTTCTCTGGGCTTGCTGGAAGTGGTATTTTGGCCGGCGTGCCAGGATTGCTGTAAAAGTTGATGGCTGTCTCGCTTTCGGTGCGCTTGTGGCCGCGTCTGCCAGGGCTACTCAGTGGGTTGTTTTCCTTCCTCAAACTGTCAAAGCGAGTGAAGCTATTGTTCAGCAGGCTCTGGCTCAATGGCCGATTGGCGGACGGGCGCTCCACAATGGGCGTGCTACTCGGGTCGTATGCGTCCTTGTTCTCCAGAGCGAAGATGTTGCTTGTCTTGACTCGACCGGCTTGCTTCAACTTCTCGATACTGGCGCGACGCTTAGGCGATAGCAGGCCGGGAGACTGCTCGCGCGCCGGCTCAGGCGTGTTTTCAGAGTCATCGAAGCGAGATGGCGACATAGGGTCTCTGCCCCGCCAAAAAGCCAAGGGTGAGGTGCTGGTGATCGAACTGAAAGAGTTCTCGGTGTAGGGCGAAGCCTCGCGGGAGACAATCATCTTCTGACAAGCACGGGCACGGTCAGTAAACACAGCCAAAGCGGGGAGGTGCAGGCAGGAGGGACGTACCCGAGTAGCCTGGTTGTAGGAAGGCGAGTTGCGGCGATGCTCAGTGTTGCCAATCTCAGAGAGCGGGCGTGAGTTGGCAGCAGTGGTGGAGGTCGAGTTGCTGCTGCCCCGCGGACTCTTGGTGGGAGAGACGGTTGGCGTGGACTTGCTGATACGCAGCGGCTGCACCTGACGCACCATTGTGTCAGCGCATTGCGAGTATGAGGTGACTGGAGTCTAGTGTGGTGGGAGAGATGCTCATACGGAAGAATCCATGGCGGCGGTGGAGTTTGCCGTCGCCGTCCTGAAGAATAACAGCGCGGAATGTGCGCCTGGACGCGGACGTGTGCAAGGAGATGGCGTAGCCCACGAAACGGCTGCCACTTGAATCTGTACAAAGTGCGAATATGTGTGTGAATGGAGGTTATCGCATGGCGCACTGAGCGAATGTGGTGAAGACGGAGGAGTCGCGTGCACTGCAGCGTAGGAGACGAGAGTGAGTGATGTACATGTAGCGGAGCGATATGAAGTGTATCGCGGCTGCCTCTCAATCGCAACGTTTGTGTGTGGCGCCTTCCCGGTCACCACGGCAACGCACGGCAAGAACTGGCAAGACCATGGTTCCTGAAACGCTCGCGTCCATTCTGGCTGCGGGCAGGTTTGCCGAGCGCGTAGTATCTCGAAACTTTCGACATCTCGACAGCAGGACGACGTGCTTCCATCACACTAGAGAATGCTGCGCGCACACTCGCTGCGCTGTCCATCATGGGACTCCGGCGCTCTGGCAAAGGCTTTTAATCTACCATGGCAGCCGACACGGACAGCTGCGACTCTGCAGCAAAAGAAGCGGCCATCTCGAATGACCCTTTCGGACAAAGTCGCCAGAGGACCGCCCAAGGAGACGACTTCGGGTGGCAAACCCGCGAGGAGGACGCGGAACAGTCCGTTCGGTGGGATGAATGTCACGCAAGTTCCCAGGCTGCTGCAAGCGGAGAAGACTAAGATTTCAGCTGGAGAGCGAAAGCGACAAACTGGATTCAAGTCTGGAAAGGACAGGGATGACAAAACGAGAGACCCGATGCGAGCATTGAAGATGCAACGACGCCTGACTAACGTGTCGTATGAGAAACGATCGAAAGTCAAGCAGGAGATCATGGAGCGCGACAGGTTTGATGACTTCGCACTCTCGCAAATCGTGAAAGACTCCATATCTGCGCAGGCTTTAGGTGGAATGGTGGATATATCTCCGACACCAATCCAACGATTAGCGATTCCTTCGTTGCTCGGGGACAACGAGAGAAAGCGCGGAAAGAGCAAGTATGAACTGGCGCCAGGGAAGAAGGACATGCAGCAGTTTCTGCTTGCTGCAGAGACGGGCTCTGGCAAAACGTTGGCATATGTGCTTCCCATTATCGATGCAATGAAACGTGCCGAAGCCGCAGAAGCAGAGCAAGCAGAACAAGAAGCAAGGGAGAAGGGGAGGCAGGAGCAAGAGAAGCGGGCTCGCTCCACAATGTTTGAATTGGACACGCCTGAACCAGAAGAGGAGCACTCCTCCGCAGGTCGACCGAAAGTCATCATACTGCTGCCCACGGCAGAGCTGGTGGCTCAGGTCGGTGCGCTTGTCAAGAGTCTGTCACATACCGTCAAGTATCGTGCGGCTCTCATAAGTGCAGCTGTCTCGGGGACCATCATTCGTAACCGCATGTTCGCCCCCAACGGCGTGGACATTGTCATCGCGACGCCTCATTTGCTGAACAGCATCACTGAAAGCGACCCGAACGTCTTGTCAAGAGTCACCCACCTAGTCATCGACGAAGCCGACAGCCTGCTCGATCGTGGATTCAGCCCCATCACATCATCTATCATCGATCGCGCAGCACCATCTCTCCAACAATTGGTGTTCTGTTCTGCGACCATCCCACGAAGCATGGACTCCTATCTCAATAAACGTTATCCAGATGTCAGACGTCTGGTGACTCCGAATCTTCACGCCATTCCACGTCGTGTTCAGCTCAGCGTGGTCGACATTGAAAAGGTCCCGTACCAAGGAAACCGCGACTTGGCCTGCGCACAGACAATCTGGGATATCGACAAAGAAGCAGCGGAAAGTCGCGATGATAAAGAGAAAAAGGTCGTCGTCTTCGTGAACGAACGAGAGAAGACGATTGAATTGACCAACTACCTACGATCGAAAGGCGTAGATGCCGCAGCATTATCTCGTGATAGCGACGAGCGTAAGCTTGCACAGACCCTCGCTGACTTTACTGGCTCTCCTTTAAGCTCTTCGAGGGACAAGAAACCCGATAGCCGAGTGGGACCAGAGTCTCACACAGCCGACAGTCCTGGCGATCTTGCAGAGATGAAATTCAATGGTCAATTGAACAAGGCAGCTTCTCGTGGGCAGATGAGTCGATTCACACCTCCAGCGTCAGTCCGACAGCTCACCAACACCAAAGTCCTCGTCATGACAGATATCGGCTCCCGTGGTATCGACACCTTACTAGTCAAACATGTCATCCTCTACGATGTCCCACACACAAGTATAGACTTCATCCACCGTCTCGGCCGTGTCGGACGCATGGGTCGTCGTGGTCGTGGAATTGTTCTGGTTGGCAAGCATGACCGAAAAGATGTTGTGAAAGAAGTCAGAGAGGGCATGTTCAAGGGACAAGCGCTCATATAAGACAACGAGGATATAAATGGCCGTCGATACCCTGTACAAATATATATGAGAAAATGACTTCGTCGCCACTCACGTCAAATCCAGACAATTTGTCGAATCTTTGCGTGCAAGATCCGACGCTTCCACCGGCATTGCCGTTTCGTCTTTGGACTCCTGCGTGGACTTACTTCCGTTCCAGCCATTAACTACTGTGGAAAGGAGTCTAGTCAAACGACACGCAGAAGTCTAATTAACCAACGCCAGGAAATCCAAAGGTGGCTGAAAATTCTCATCGACGCCATGAGGTTGATTGCAGCAGCAAGGCATGTGTCCTCGAATCCGTCGAGCAGAGGCAAATCGGTCCGAGTACGAGCTAGAGTCATCGGAGGAGGAGAAGGAGGAGGAGGAGGGTGATGACGATGAGAAAGGCGAGGCAGAGGCTGACGTGGATGAGCTTTCGCGTCCTGTGTGTTGGAAAGCCATCAATCTGTCCAACGTCGTGGTCAGCACATAGCTTTCCCGAATACTGTTATCAGATACTGACCTGTTGAGACTGTTCGATCCCGAAACATGCTCCGCGGTCATCTCCTCCCTTCGTCGAAAGGGATCAACGCGCGATCGACCCGGCCTCTCCACCTCGAAGATCCTCTGATATGGCTGCAACTCCCCGTATTCGTCCAGGATAGCATACACCATGCGTCCAACATCGGCTTTATGAAAGTCATCCTTGTATTGCATGGGCGAGAGCTCGACCTCAATCATCCTCGCTTCTGCTGGAATCTCGTGGCATTGAAAGTCTGCACCGTCCGGCTTCCCCGTCAGATCCCTCGCAAGCCGTTCTTCGGTATGCCAGATCTGCTCGAGGAAAGACGCGAGGAAGTAGTTATCGAAGACACCCTGCAGGTTGACGGTGCGAAGCAGATTGACACAGCGTCTGCGTATGGATGTGGATCGCGCTTTGAAAGCGATCATCGCAACGCAAGGCACGAGATCCGTGCCCAGCGTGAAAGCCTGTCGAGTGCAAGCATGCTGTCGTCGGATTCCCTCGCGTGCTTGTGCGGAAGAAGTCGCGTTCCAGTGCAGATCGACGTATTCCTCAGCCTGGCCGACCATGTGATCGAATTGCGAGTCGAAGCGATCCACGTCGACTTCGTCCTTGTCACGCCATGTGGAGACGACGAGCCAGAGGTAGAAGAAGTGGATCTGAGTGAGGATCTGGGCGGATCGCTGTTGTGCGGTGGTGGAGACATTCGCGAGGGCGGTCGTCCAGGTGGTGAGGTCTCGTTGGACCTTGTCCATGGTCACGATCAAGTCTGGTAGGCCGCCGATGTCGATGGTTCGAGAGGCTGCGCAGGCTAGACAGCTCTTGAAATCGTCGTCCAAGAGAGCATAGTCTGCTCGTTGCATGACGACCTGCTGGTGTGCCAACGAGACCACTTCTCGGCAAACGTCGTGCGTCCTCGACGCGATCGCATCCAGATGTACCATGGCCTGTTCCAGAGAATGAAACGACATCGGCAATGGCTCCCTGCACACAGGCGAAAGGTACGGCTCATCCTCCCCGACAATCGTGAGATCGCTATCCAACCGGACGAAAGCCTGAACCAGAATATCCATATTGTTTTTCGGAGTCGTCGGCATGAAGACCTCCTTCCTCCTATTCCTCCCGTCATTTTGCCCCTTCACCCTCTCATACAAGATTCTCAAGCCCGTATGCAAATGCATCGTCGCCCTCGCATCCTCCGCATTCAGCACCTCAAAGCAGAAAAACAGCAGCGAAACCAACAACACCACCTCCACATCCCTGTCCGAAGAACCCTCTTCCAACCGCTCGATGTGCTCCCGCACACACCCCATCGCCTTGCTGTACTGACTCAGAGCAAACTCCTGCTGTGCGGCGCTCTCTCGCTCCCCCATCGCCACGCGATGTATAGAGCCCAGCGCCACAGCCGCATGCGTGACGGCAGGCGCATAATGTCCCATCTGCAACGCCAACCTCTCCCACGACAGCGTCCACGAGCTACCCGGCAGCCGCCGCACGGTCTCCAGTCGAAAGTGATCGAAAGCGAACCCTTCATGCTCCGTCAGATCAGTCGTGGTAAGGCGTGGTCCACGATAAACAGACATAGCACCAGCAGCAACAACAACAGCAGTCGAAGTCCACATGTCCACCCTACGATCCGCCTCCGACATACCAACAACAACATCATCTCGATTCTTCTTCTCCGATCCCACCATACCATCATAACCCCTACACTCCCTTCCCCCAATCCTACACCGTCGACACGAAGGCCTCTCCTCATCACACTTGACCCGCCTCTGTCTGCACGTCGCACAACCCGTCTTCACTTTCGGCATTTTCGCTCGCTTGCGCATGATCGGTATAGTCATTTTTATTCTTTCCCCCAGAAAGCTTCGTTGCCACTGCAAAGATCTCTCTCTCTCTCTCTCTCTCTCTCTCTCTCTCTCTCTTTCTCCTTCTCCGACGTGTTTTCTCAGAGAGAAGTGTTGATTATGCAGGCTCCACGAGCAGAATTGTCGAGGTAACAAAAAAAAGAGGAAAAGTGCGACTTTAAACCTCTGCGGTCCACACTTGTAAGATGGGAGTCAGGGGGGAGAGAGAGAGAGAGAGAGTATATAGTACAATGGATCTCGATCTGACGCTGCACCTCATTGCTTATCTCAAAATCAGCGCGGACCAGGGGTCTTGCTCCGTACAATGACCCCTCAGAGGATCACCTTGGTCTGTGAGAGTTTCCTGCGAGTTCACGAGATCACTGCATTGTCAGCCTAAGTGGAGAATGCATACAACGCCCTGGAATACGGGGTTTTCCTTGCGATACAGCCGTAGCGGTTCTTTTCAATTTTATCACGATCGGTACTAAGTTTGTTATACAGTTACATTTTTGAAGTCTGAGTTGTACTTCGATGCCCATTGCCCCAACAAGAGCTTCAAAACACCTCGCAATTGCCTTGACCCATCGCTATACAAAGAAACTTGACCATTCGAATCGAGCTGATACTATCCTTGAAAGAAACGCTCGATCATTCCAGTGATATCATTGGAGTCTTCGGGATAGACCCAGAATGCCAGGGCGATGATGATGTACGTGCCTATGCACATACAGCCCTCGAGGTAATTGCTCTTGCCGTCTTGAATGAGGTAGTTGACAACCAAGACACTGAGGAAGAAGACGACGGTCTCGAACCCTTCGAAGTGCAGCGTCATTTCCTTGCCCATGATCCATCCTAGGATGACCAAGAAAGGTGTGACGAAGAGAGCGATCTGCATAGAGCTGCCGATGGCCACACCAATGGCGAGATCCATCTTGTCCTTGTAGGCCACAACAACGGCAGTGACGTGCTCGGCTGCGTTGCCAACGATTGGCAGAAGGATCAGACCGATGAATGTCTTGCTGATACCGGAAGAAGCCACGATGGAGTCGATGCTGTCGACAAGGTACTCGGCGCAGACCGCGACTAGAATGGTGACCAGGACGAGCGCGATAGTGGCAGCGACTGGCCCAAGGATTTCAGGCTCCTTCTCTTCGCCTTCGCCATCACCACCCTCCTGCGCCTCGGCGTCAAAGAGGCTGGCGTGGGTCTTCAGTTGAAAGACCAAGTAAAGGACGTAGAGGATCAGCATGATGATGGCAGTGCCGCGAGACAAGACGAGAATGTTGGTGTCCGTTTCCGCTGTGGAATGAGTCAAGGCGGCGTACATCGTAGCTGGAATGATAAGGGAAGTCGCAGCCACAGCCATCAATGAAGACATGGTCGATGCGACGGTCTCGTTGAAACGGCTCTCTCCACGACGGATACCAGAAGAGATGAAGCAGCATCCGAGCACGAGGAGGATGTTTGACAAGATCGAGCCGAGCATGCTAGCTTGGACGATACGAATTTCGCCCTTGGTGAGCGCGACGATGGAAACCTTTCAAGTGGTATCAGCATTGCAATCGCATCAAACCTCGATCTTGACTCACGATCAATTCGACAGCATTTCCAAACGTCGCATTCATCAAACCACCCACAGTCTGTCCCAGCTTGACGCTAAGCTCCTCGGTCGCAAAGCTTAGCAAAGCCGCCAGAGGCACAATCGCGAAGAAGTTGACCACGAACACAGCCGTTGGGTTGGCGCCAGTCGCTCCCAAAGCGATACCAGCAGGCACGCACACGAGCAACACGTTGACGTAATTGCTCTTAAGCGTCATCCAAGAGAGATGCACAAAGTTCGATGGCATGCGGACATACCATCTCGAATCTTCGTAGTAAGGTGTGTCGTCGCTCTTCTTCGTCACATGCGCGGCCATGTTCCCCAGACTGCTCGAGGCCGTGGTGTTTGGCAGCAAAGAGGTGCGCTCATTGGGCGCATCGCCATCTTCGGCAGGTCTGCCATTGGGTCTCTGCTCTTCTACGGATGTCATGGTGCCTGAGGCTGGGTTCGCAGAGGTGAAGCCGCTGCCGGTACGGCCGTGCTTGGAGAAAGCTCGTCGGACTTTTTCTGGATGGAGGGATCGCTTCGTTAGTTGAGTGTTACACAAGCAGCAGCAGCAGCAGCAGCAGCAGACAGGGAGGCCGCCGAGCGCAAGTATTAAAGGTCGCGCCACAGAAGGAGGACGGTAAAGGCAGTCGGAGGGCGAGGTCTTGTCATTCAGGCGCAGCAATAGTGCCTTCGGAGCGGAGATGAGAAGCAAAGCAAAAGGCGGCGCTCGTCTCTTGGCCTTGTCTTGGGAGCGGAGGAGCCAGCACAGATGACAGGGCGGGGAGGCAGAGGAAGGGTACAAAGCCCGTAGGTTCGCCAAGCAATAGTGTAAGAGGTCACTTACGGCTCATCTCTGCTTTGCGTTCCTGGTCTGGCGCAAGCTCTTCTCAAGACTCCAAGCAACTTCCGACCACCTCGATTGACTCCCGGATCGCGTGGTATGCAGGTGCCGATACGCAGTTCGTCGCTTGCTAATGCAGAAATGGGCGTGTGGTTTGCAGAGAATGCTCGCTATTGTACTGCCGATGGAGGTGCAGTAACTGAGCTCTGCGAATGTGTGAGATTTGGGTTGCAGATGAGATGGTGGAAGCGATCCGGCAAGCTCCAGCATCAGCATCATGTCCAATGAGCGGGAGCGACGTCACTGGTCAGCGAGGCGCAGCACAGCGCCAAATTTCTTGGCTCTTGGGCATCGGGCCAGGCTATCGAGCTTGATTCCGGTTTCTCCTTCATATCGCCCGGTACATTCACACGTGGTTCGAAGATCGTCGCAACAGGCTCAAAATTCTTGGATATGCTTGCAAGTCCATCATCTACATGTAGTCTCGCTTATAAGCTCTCTCAATCGTGGATTTTGCCTAGAGGTCCAAGAGCAAGAGCTACTAGTCACCTGTGGCAGACTAGTGTCGACGGCCCGAAGACGACATGTCCTTCATGTGCCCATAATGTTAACATGCACTTCTGATGAGTCCTGTGCAACTGAGAGTCTTTATCTTTCTTGCTATGATCAATGCAGTACTACTCCAGCCCTTTGTGCTATGCTAGACATGTTCCCCGCTGCATCCGGGGTTGCCACCTAAAATCCCAATCCTCCAATGGTATTTCCAACACGCAAAGAGGTCATCTTGCAGAAACGCCTATCCATCCATGTATTCAACGCCACAACGGTAGGTCATCATCCGTCAATCCCGCTGCACAAACAACGCCATCTCTCGCTTCTGTGATCGTCATGACTCAATGCCTCGTGCCTCGCCCGGTAAGCTGACGCGCCGTGATCCTGCACCGTACACCATCTCCATCATCTTCCGCTTCTGAACTTCGCGGCTGCTCTTCAGCTGCTGGTACGTCGACTCTAGTCCCTTGATCTGATCCTCAACAGCCAAGGTGCTCGAGTTGTTCGAACGCACCAGTGGGCTGACGAGCTTGCGACGAAGAATTTCAAGGTTTGACTTCAATTGCAGCAGACGCTGGTTATGGTCGACGAGAACATGCTTGTTACGCACTGTTCTGTCCCGCACCGAATGCAGAAGATTCTTGTTCTTCTCATACTTTCGAAGCTTTGATGCATTGACACCAATCACTTTGGTCCATAGGCTGCTGAGGAAGTCGTTCTCCATGCGCTCCTGTTGATCCTGCTCCCGAATGACCGTTCGTTGCAGATTCAGAAATTGCCTATCAATCGCTTCGAAGAGCTGGAAGAGCTGAATCGAGTATGTCAACTCGTTGTTGATGCTCTCCTCCAGTACGCCCAAGAACTCGTGGAAGGTGCGCTCCAACGTAGCTTTGGTGCGCTGTTGATAGGTCTGACCAAGGAGATCCTGCATAAACTTGTTGTCACTCAGAATACCCGCGCGTGTCAGTAGACTGTGTGCATTCGACCACACGGAACCGATCGTGCTTGGCGGCTCATTCGACACATTGGCCAACTCCCTTTGCGCCCATTCCATGACAATCAGAATCGAATCGATGTCGGCGTCGACTCCAGCGAAAAATCTGGTCAATTCTACAGCCAGCGCCTTGAGGCTGTCGGAGAGGTCATCTAGCTGACTGACGATCTGCGGCGCAGATGTCATGTTCGTGCTGCGGACGCTCTCTCCGAGATCCCAAACGGCAATGCCGGTATCCTGCAGCTGCTCGATCTGCGCATGGCCATGCTCGGAATAGTAGATGACCGGCTCAAACGATTTGGCAAGACCCGCTACCTTGATGAGATCAGGCGACGGTCCATTGAGAGGTTTGGAGAAAAGGTTGGCAAACGTCCAATACAGAAGAAGGGACGTTACCAGGTAAAAGACGCTGTTGTAGGTCGACTGAGTGACGTGATGTATTGCTCGTCGAATTCCTGAAACGATGGCTTCGATGGGCTCGGTGCGCTGGACAACATCGAGAGAGGTCGAGAATCGTATGTAATTGTTCTGCGTAGGCGTCTGCATGATCGACGACTCAGGCGCCACCTCGGGCTGCTCGCTGACATGTCGCACTGTGGTGGGCGTACTGCTGTCTCTTCCACCACCTTTGTCGCCTACGGTGGCAGCCGGCGTCACAGGCTCTGGGCTGTTGCTCGGACTGCGGCCTTTGGTGGGCGACTCAGGCAACGGAATGCGCCTAGCAGTCCGATATGCGGTCACGTCTCCATCGTCCATGTCCTCCTCTGCGCTCACGTACTGCGGGCTTGGATCTTTACTGTTATAACCCTTGCGACCAGGCGACAGCGTCTGCTGGTGCTTGAACCAGCCACTCCCGGCCTTGCGCCATGCAGGAGGCGAGTAGCTCCGTCGCGAACTCGCTTCGCTGTATTCTGAGTTGTGATTGTTCGTGTATGCTTCGCGGAAATCCGAATGTTGCGATGGAATCTCAGGAATGGTAGGCGAGAACTCGCGCGCCTCGAAATCGTCCATGGAGGCCTGAAGCGAGGGGTGGGAGTCGAGGAGATACTGCTGCTGGTGGGAAGTCATGCTTGTGAAGTCGGATGCGGGAAGGAGTGTCATTCAGTGCGATATATGCTGCGGCATTCACCGGCCGCGCAGTGTGGTACTGTTGCGTGGGAGGAGGGAAAGCGAAGATTGGAGTGTGTCTTGCGGTGTTGCGCGCTCCGTTTGTGAGGTCGACCGCGCGCGATAAAGGGCGGGGCGGGGTCCGGATTGTCTCCTAGTGAAGTGATGTGTGTCGCAGCCTGTCTCGGGTGGGCTGTCTTGTCTACGTCTGGCACCTGACCTGACCGTGTGAATCACTGGTTGCTAAAGAAAGAAGTGCTGCCTACCGCAGAATGATGGCAATGGCGACGGCGAATGCGCAGGTACCGAAATGTCTACAGATAGCCGCATCCGGCTACGAGGCCTTGCGGGCCACTTGAAGTGGTGGTGATAGAGGGAGGCTGGCACCTGGGGTGAAGGGTGGAGCTACTGCAAGGGTGTACTTCGTCGTGGAGACGTCTCACCCAATCATGCCCTCCCTGCACGGAGCGGATCTCTGCCGCTATGCATTAGCCTGCACGTTCGTCCTTTACGGCACGAACTCTGTGGGATATCCCATGCAGCACGTTCGAGAGCTGTGAGGGCGTATGAGTCGTCGGAGGATGTGAGTGAGAATGGGCTGAGCCCATTGCTTAGATAACCAATTACAGATATGCGCCAACATGAATGCCCTCTGGATATCATGGTCTCGTCGCATCGTCAGAAATCACGAACGCCCTCCCATGAATACATCCTTGTGTCCCTGAATGGCAAACCGGCTTGACTTTCACTACTCCCCGACCCAAAAGACCCTTCACTTCTATAGAACCATGCCTGCTAGCTGCCTCACATCTCACCAGACTTTTCTCGTAACACAAAATCCAAGACTCAGCTCTGGTTCTTCGTACAGTCGTCCCTCATCAAGTACATCGATAACTGTCGATCGCGGCAAGTCATATCATACAAAGATGATCTCCTCCGCAGAAGTCCAATTTGCTCGGTGATACTCACCGAACATGATGGTCGGCGATTCCACGAAACATTCACAGAGCAGCTGGTAGGCAAGCTCTTTTGCATCCTGTTCAGGACTTCGGCGGATCACCACAGGCACATCTCCGCCCAGTAGGATCGCAACATGGTCTCCAGGAGCGATGTCGCGAGTAGCAAGTCCCTTGTATCCTTTGCCGGTGGTGAAAGAGCAGCGGCCATATCTCAACTTCGACGTCTCGGAGAGATCCCAGGCCTCGGAAGGCGATGTAGAGAGCACTTGACTCGTTTCTGGTGTTGGTGCTTCAGTCACGCTATCGATGCTGTCGAGTACCAGTACTGATAACCGCAAGTGATGACCGTCCGCGATGACTTCAAACTCTCCCAGTTCTCCTGCTTCACCTCCAGCGCGATAGCCACTCCTGATACCCAAGCTCCATTCGTCTTTGCTTGTTGACACGAAATTTGAAACCGTCTTGCACCATATTGGAGCTAGATGCCACGACAATGTCCAATCAGGCACCCATGAAGGTAATGCATGTTTCTCGCGGTCTTGGTGAAGCATGCCCGCGCTAAAAAGGATGCTCATAACCTGGAACGTCTTTTGTTGCTGTGTGAGCCGATGGCACGATGCGAAAGCATCGGATTCTAGGATGTTCCACATATAGTATTTGATGATCTCCACGAAAAGATCTTCGGGGTGCGTTGAGTAGTCCGGAAAGATGCTGAGATATGTCAGGCCATAAAACGCATACACCATATCGTGTGGCTGCGTCGCTTGACTGCTCTTGCCCAAGATGAGTAGCTGCGTAATGTCGGTGTGATCCTTTCCGTCTCGTTGACTGGCAATCATCTGCGATATTATCGAGACCCTCTGCCGCGGATTGCCGAGTAGAGACACTTCCTTGTCGAAACTTCCAGGATTTGAAGGCAGCGGCATATATCGAATAAGCTTCACAAGCAGCTCCCAAGTCATGGTGGAGGCACCAACGCGAACGGTAGTGCGCTGCGCCAAAACGACCTCTGGAATCACCCAGACGCGCTGGAACCAAGGACGATCCAGCAGATCTTTCATAGCATGTCTGATGTTTCGATGTTCTCCGAGCTTCTGGAGTGACCGCTGGCTGTTGTCCTCGCTAGATCTTAGTTTCTTGGCATATTGGAAGAGCATGTCACTTCGTCCATCCGCCTCGCCAAGCCATATGTGAATCTTTCTTGCACGTGAAAAAATGTGCTTCATGATATCCACCTGCTGTTCCCGTTCAGAGATGTCATCTTGATTAATGCAGATCTGATCGATCCAGTATTTGACCGGTCTCGAAGGATTTCTCAGCCTTCGAAGGGCATTGAGAAGGTTTTTCGTGACTCGAAAATTATATCCGTTGACGAGAATGGCGGCATCTCGCGCTGGCGAACCCCATGCATAGGAGAGACAACGGTAATCCTTCGGTGACGACTTCCAATGCTCCGTGATAAGGTCACAAGCTATTGGATCTGCACCAGTTCCAGGTTGCAGAATAGCGATTCGGAACTCATCATCAATAGCTCTCGGTGGATACGAATATGATGGTGCTCTTTCCAGGACGACTGAGTTTGCAAGCTCACGTTTCTTTCGTCGGCTCGAGAAGTCGGGAGGTTTGAATAATGGACGATCGTCTTGTCCATGGAAAGATTCTACGTCTGAATAGCCAGTATTTTCAATGTGCAGCGAGCGGAAGGCGAATCGTGGATCCTGAATAGTTGCGGCCTCAGGCTCGGATTCATTCCAGTCCAGGTCGTCTACGAGCCTAGGTGAAGTATGGACCATGGCCACGGACAGGGCAATGGCACTACTGATGAGGCTCAATTGCCGGTGCCGTGCATATTAGGCATTGAGATCCGGTGCCGTGGTATCGATCAAAGGAGTAGTGATACAATCAACAACAATTGGAAGGGATGAGATACGGGCAATGACTTCAAATCCATCCGTCAGCCCACCCGCCATCATGGACAGATTTAGGAAGTAATAGGCAAGGTAGTGTAAGGTGAGTTACACAGCCTCAGCAGGAGGCTGAGTTCCATCCTCTTCCCAGGAAGTCGTGCAAACGCATGGGCGTTCTTAGCAGTCTTCCAGCAACAAAGGTGTCGAAGGTGACAGTACAACCATGGAACGGTATGGCATACGAATGCCGATCAGGCTCTCCATGACCATGAGAAGTGTCAATCTGGTAGGAAAGCAGAGTGTCTTGGTGATGGTTTCGTGGATTCCTCCAGCCACTCAGCCTGATGTGGGAGGTGCCGCGACTTTCTTTCAGCCCCGCTCATCGCTGTGCGGGGCTGGAACATCGTGTAGCAGCGATACATGTACATGTAGGGTATGACGATGCGAATATTCCTGGGCCCGCCAAAGCAGCCACCAGGTACGACAGCCCGTATTTTGGTTCTTCCTGCTTGACGAGGTCACTCTATATCTCATATTGTTGTTCTTTGGCATTGGTAACTTTGTAGGCAATCAAGGAGGACGAAAGTCGTCTGTGATAGAACGGAGACATGATACATCGACGTCAACGATGGCGGGGATAGCAGCAGGGCGCGGCCTTTAGGCGGAGGACATGACAAACATTGCTGAAGCTAGGTAGGCACGGCCAAAGCACCTTCTTCATTGAGAGCCTCTTCTCTTTTCTCCATCGCACACCTCCTCCCACACCCTCTTTCTCTTCTCCTCCCCCTCCACTCCCCGTACAACCACTCACGAATCAACACAATGGCTGCCGTCGAAAGCAAGTTCAATCCCGGCGAGATGGAGTTCCGCCACCTTGGACCCACTGGTCTCAAGGTCTCCGCCCTTTCTTTGGGAGGCTGGCTCACATACGGTGGCACCCAGAAGGGCAACATCGTGAAGGAGTGCATGGAGGCTGCTTGGGTATGAATGACTCAGCTGAGAAGATAGGGACACTTGTTGATAGGGATGTGGACAGAACAACGGCATCAACTTCTTCGACACCGCAGGTCAGTGAAACACGAGGCAGGTGTAAGAAACATATTTTGACACACCATACAGAAATTTACTCCAATGGCCAATGCGAGATCGAGATGGGCAACGCTCTGAAGGAGCTTCAATGGCCTCGCGATGAGTACGTTCTCAGCACCAAGGTCTTCTTCGGTACCGGCCGCAAGGAGCCAAACACCCGCGGTCTCTCCAAGAAGCACGTCGTCGAGGGTCTCAAGAGCTGTCTCGCCAGACTCCAACAACCATACGTCGATATCGTCCTCGCACACAGACCAGATGTCGGCACACCAATGAAGGAGATTGTTGAGGGTTTCACTCAGTGCATCCGCAACCTCAACCTGGCATACTACTGGGGAACTTCCGAATGGTCTGCGGTTCAGATTATGGAGGCAACCCAGATCGCGGAGAAGTACAACCTGATCGCTCCTGTTGCCGAGCAACCGCAATACAACGCCTTCCACCGCCAGCGATTCGAGGTCGAGTATGCACCACTCTTCGAGCAGTTCCAATACGGCACGACGATCTGGTCGCCTCTCGCCTCTGGTCTTTTGACTGGCAAGTACAACGATGGCATCCCAGAAGACTCGCGCTTTGCCACGAACAAGGCATTTTTCGAGGGAACCATCAAGTCGCTTCAGAGTGAGGAGGGCAAAGCGAAGATCGCCAAGGTCCGCAAGTTGACCGAGATCGCCGAGAAACTCGGAGGCAATGCCTCGCAGCTTGCTCTCGCCTGGTGCATGAAGAACCCCAACGTGAGTTGAAGTCCTAGGTTTTGTTCTCTTAGTCCTAGGTTTTGTTCAGAGCCACTGACTAGATTTACTCTGATCAGGTCTCAACTGTCATCCTAGGCGCAACCAAGGTCTCCCAGATCGAAGACAATGTCAAGTCGCTGAAGCTCCTCCCGAAGTTAACACCGGAACTCATGGAAGAGATTGAGAAGATCCTGGACAACAAGCCATCCGAGCCAAACTCCTTCGGCCGCAAGAGGTGAGCGCATCTGACATTCTTCGAATATCCGCGGACGCGGCAGTCAGGTACGCGACAGAGTCGGATCTACAACGTGGATATGTGTATACGATGCTCACATATCTGACAATAGAACACCCAAAGTGAAGAAGCAGAAAAGCAAACTGTAGATTAGTCGGATGCCAACCACGAGGAATGTTCACACAATCATCTCACTTTCAAAATACCATTTCAGTCAAAATCTTAGTCTATCGAAAATCGATGTCTATTGCTCAAGGTCTCTCCTTCGCGATCAGTAATGGGCTCATCCCCAGATGCCCGTATGCCGGGAAGACGTCACTTTCCTCTCATCAGACAAGTCCGAGCATCCAGCTACGCATTCTCTGCAACGCAAACAACGATCTCGATACATCGCAGGTAGAGAACAATCCCATCACCGATGCGATGAGACGCAGAAAGAGGAGGAAAGCTAGACGCGTAAGTGAATGTCCTCATGGTGACGAAAAGCGTTCAACGCGCAAAAAGCAGAGCCTCAGAGAAGTGGCTCCACAAAAAGACTCCACAGATAAATTTTGTCTATCAATAACGGTTTCGGTGGAGACGACTGTGACGATCACGCATTACGCCCCACGATCGAAGATTCGTAGTTCCTCTTCATCGTGGCGGGCCGCGCCGGCACCGGGTGATGTCAGAACACATTTAGCCTCGTGTCTCGATCCGAGGCGGTGCTGCCGCAGACGTCAGCAGAGGCTAGTCATGTGTCGGAAGAATCAGGAATGCTGACTGAAGGAACAAGTGAGGAAGTTGTAGTGGTGATGGAAGTAGCTTTCACTCGCTTGGGAAATCTATCTCATCCATGCAGCAGGTCTTCTTGACCATTGGTGCTGAAACTCGCTCAAGCCACCTATAGAAGTTGCAAGTGTGCCATCAAATACAGTAATCGCTCAATCGCTCGAACGCTATCATGTCCCATCATTCGTAATGCCGTGAAGATCCGTTGAACGCCGTGATTAGCAAACAGTCATAGTTTGCTCACAATTTGGCCTCGATCTTCTTGACGCACTCGGGGAATTCCTTCCAGTCGTGCATGATGACCTGCGCCTTGCAATTGGTGGTGAGCTTCTCGGCCATGGCAGCCTCCTTCTCCTTGCCCTCCTCGAGACCGTAAATGCCGACGTAGCCAATGGTGGGGATGTTGGCACGCATGGCCGCGGTAGCACCAGAGTTGCTGTCCTCGACGGTCAAGACTTCCTCTGGCTTAACACCAAGCTGCTCACAGGCATAGAGGTAGATTTTGGGATCTGGCTTGCTCGACGGTGGGCTGAGGGAGGTAGCTGCGGAGTAGACGTGCTCGTAAGTGAAGAAGCGCATCAGACCTGTCTTCTCGAGAGAGGCGACGACACGAGGCTTTGCGGAGGTTGAGACGACAGACATGGGGTAGCCTTGAGCCTTAGCCCACTCGAGCTGGGCAGTGACACCAGGGCACTCCTCGCACTTTTCGCCGAGCTTCTTGGTGACGCGGCCGAGTTCCATGTCGACATACTCATCGACATCCTTCTGCGACATGGAGAAGTTGTGCTTCTTCTGAAGACCGATGAGCATGTTGCGGAAGTTGTTGCCAACGAAGTCCTCAAGAAGCGAGTCCGTGTCGTAACGATCCGGAATGCCGTATTTCTCCAGAACCTCGTTGGTGAGGTCGGCGCATGCCTCAAATGCGAGGCGCTCCGACTTGCAGAGAGTGTTGTCGCAGTCGAGCAGAATGTACTTGACCTGAACAGCGAGTCAGCGGAAATGCCGATGGAGCATGTGATTGGCAGCAAACACTGCTCGGTAAGAGGGGCAGACTTACCTTGCCCATGATGACGGTAGTTATTGTTGGAAGAGTGGGAGGTGGTTTGATTGACGAAAGGTGAAGAGATGTAGGTTGGAGTGTGTTGCGTTTTGCGGAGGAGGCTGAAGATGTTGTTTGGTCAGAGAGGAGAAAGGGGAAGAGAGGTTGAAGAAGATAGTTATAGAGCGGCTGTTCCTACAGAAGCCGCGACTAGACGGGGCTTGCACCTGCGCCTGCACCTGCGGCGGGGCAAGCAGGAAGCAGGGTGAGGGTGTCGTCAGTGGAAAGCCACATTCCGAGTAGGCGCAAGTGGACCCTTGGAAGCCCCGCGATCGTGATTGCCCGCACGTGTCAGCGCCATTTCTTGATTTCATCATTGCAATCCTCACTTCGATGTGGGCCGGACATCGAACTCAAAACTTACATCACTCCAGGCTATGGTTGCCTTTCAACATTGCTCGAGACTCCTCTGATGGTAGTAGATGCTCGAACCCATTCCCCGAGATGTCATTCGAAGGAACGGCCGCCGCTGAACGTGACTACCAAGGTACCGTTGTAGGACGACATACATCCTCGCGAAGCTGTAATGTTTCAAGGACCGCATTGCGTTTCGTTGTGCTGTACGACATCTGCTTCCCGTCTGTCCTCCGCGCCGTGCCACCTTTCCACGTATCTCCTGGTTGCATCACACCGACCATTGCTCTGCGGGGATGGGCCAGAAACGCTGTCCGGGCTGGCCATTGCAAATACTTCCGAGTCAGAGGAGACTGTCTTACAACAAGGTGACGCTGCTGTTGCAGAAAATGTAGATGCACTGCAGCTGTGTATCTATTGAGTGCCCTCCCGTAGTATTCGCTAGTGTCGACTCGCCTCGCTCATTCACGAAAC
This sequence comes from Microcyclosporella mali, assembly GCA_002785985.1. NCBI lineage: Eukaryota > Fungi > Ascomycota > Dothideomycetes > Mycosphaerellales > Mycosphaerellaceae > Microcyclosporella > Microcyclosporella mali. The sequence goes on from NHNU01000017.1 coordinate 630,909, forward strand.
ATTGAAGCCAAGCAAAGTGAAACATAACATGTTCCTGAACCTCGCAGATCTTCCGCTGGTTGAAGTCAAGCATAACTTTGGGGCATACCCATGGATTAACCAATAGATCCAATCGCAGTAATGTTCTCCTCTCTGTGAAGCCTGCGGCACGGGATGAACGCCCGTACGTCATAGCTACTGAGCAGGCTGCCGGACGTTGTGCAAGGCTGCAATACATGTATCAATACGATTCTAAAGGAAGAGTATTTTCAGTCCTCGTGTCAAGACTTGCAAGACATTTCCCTCGCCATGGCGGATCCCAGTTCGCACAGGCAAGCCAGCCTGCTTGGCCTCCCACGAGAGCTAAGACTCGAAATCTACAACCACGTCTTCGCTCTCGACCTGTGTCATGTCATCCTCCACGGAGTACAGACCAAACTTAGCCGCGCAGAAGGCAATGCTAGTAAAACGGTTGCGATTCCAAACACAGACCAAGCTTTGAGAGTTCCCTGGTTTAACCTGATGGTCACATGCAAGACTATCGCGACCGAAATCGACTCGCTGATGCAGGAGACATCTTTTCTGGCGAACAAGACCAACCGTACATACGTCCTTGATCTGGAAGCGAACCACGCGGGTAGATTCCTCGGCAAAACGGTCTGGCGACATATCCCATGCAGTCCGGGTCAGGCCCAATGCCTCCAAGTACACTTCAATGCTAGCCGAGGACTCCGAGCTTGGGGAGATGGAGGGCCACATGCCATCGTCAGGAACCTCTATCAAACTCTGAACCACTTGATCCATCGTGGTCCGCGACTATTCGACTCCAAGGCTACGCTTCCGCAGCCCATGCACTTTCAAGAGCTGCGCATCATGATTGATGAAAGTCGTGCAGGAGACGAGCCAGATAAGCGAGAATTTGAATTTGCAAGCGATACAGACCCCGATCGTGTGGCATTGTCTTTGGGTAGTGTTATCGGTAGAGCCAACAACACTGGCGTCTGGAAGGGATTCGTGGACAGCATTCGGCTTCACAGCAGCAAAAACGACCTCCACTGGGCGGTTAATGAGGTGGAGCGCAATTGGTCGGGTGTCCCAGCACTGTGGAGTGGGTACGGCTTCGAATGGGGAGTGTAAGGTAGCACTACAGCACTACTGTAGCTGTATTTCAAGAGAGCTGCGGTCTTGCATGCGGATATGAGCGGATCCCGGCGAGAGTCGGCGAATGCTTCAGCGCCATCTAGCAGAGGCGTCGAGGAGGAGCTTCCTCAAGAGCTCAACGTGCATGATCTGGGCCTTGTGTTTGGCCTCTCGGTTCTCAGAGTTCTCTGCAAGGGTCTGGTCCAGCCGCCTTTGGTTGTCGCCGTAAACGACCGTGAAGTCAGGCAGCTGTTCCTCGGGCCGGATGGTGCTCTGAGGCGATATCTTGCAGAACTGCCACGTATCAGCCGCTAGGCATGTGAGAATCAGGCCGTACATAGCCAAGATTTCAGTAGTATCTTACCCTGCCAATGATAGCTCCTCTGCCGACTTTGGCTTGTACCTCGATAGTTGTGCCATCGCCTATGCTCTTGGCCGCAACCACGGCGCCCGTCTCGATGTTGACCTCGTCTCCGACCGCGACATCTCCTTCTCCTTCTGTGACGCCGACGATCGCGTTCTCGGATATCGTACAGTGTTTGCCGACGGTAACGCTGCCGCCTGCAGAGGAGATTTTCGCGTAGGGGTGGAGGACGGTGCTCTCCCCGATCTCTACGTGATGTGAGCCGACGAGCTGAGCGCGTTCGGCGATGACAGCGAGCGAGTGGATCTTTGTGGGCGGTCTCGATGCAGGCTCTGCGGCGGATGAGGCGCGATTCAATGGCGCAGGTCGAGAGGCCATAGTGGGCGTGTATGGTCGAATCGGACGTGTCAACAACTGTCAACAGAGGTTGGCCGCGACACCGACGAGGAAGAGTGTCAAGAAGCACGCGTCCAATGCACACAAGGTAAGGTCTATAGATGTGTGATTGTGATGATGAGAGAAGAATACCCTTCTCCAGTAGCGAGCACAAGGCTCAGCCATCTGATGAAAGAAGGTCGTCGTCAACGACGTGGTTTGCCAGCAAAAATTGCGCCGCTACCGCCCCCGAAGGAGAAGTACAGAAAGCCTTTACCGCGCTGTGCAATGCAGAAAGGCCGTCTGGGGTCTGGTATTCATGAGCACCATAACCGCAACAAGGTAAGTATGCCAAAGAAGAAAAAAGAAGGAGAAAAGGACACAGGCGTGGGTGCGAAGAATGATGGCTTCTTATACCTGAGCAATCATGCTCGGTATAAGTATGCCGTAGCATTTGCCGCGGAGGAGAAAAGGAGGTCTCCGATCGATAGGTTCAACGCTTGTCACGTGCAAAGGACAAGCGTTCATACCTCTTACGCTAAGGTGTGATTGAATGCGACATAACGGTGCAGTAAACAAGCTTCTTACTCCAACGATTCTTGTTCTCACATCTCCTTTTTGCTCCCACATCTCCTTATTGCAGATTGTCTCAACGGTGACGCTCGTTCTTCGCAGTAAGCTCCTTTTCAAAAACGATTTTGGCACAGAAGCTCAGTTTCCGCTAGCAGCCGGGAATATTGAAGGTGTACGAATAGTACGGGATACCATGCATGTATCTCGTGGACTTTACGTCTGACGGTTCGGAATATCCACGATGCAGGATGCTGTCTGTCCGAGCCTGGACTACGGGAGAACACTTCGTCTCTGTCGTCTCTGATAGTTCACCAATGCTGCTCAATGTTGGCAGCCTGGCCAGCTTTCGTGTAGAGGGCTGCCAAATGGAAGCTGCTAGACGTACGATGCGCCCAGTACGACAAGTGTTACCGTATGCCCATGGACGACCACCATGAGCAGTGTCGATGATCACAATCCGAGACATTGAGTTTCTTCATTCTTCGCGACCATAAGACATTCTGCAGCCTCAAAGTATAGACGAATGTCTCAACACAGATCTTACACCCTCACCAGCACCCTCAAGACAAGGAGATGTCAAACAGCTCATTCACAATCCCAAAACCCATCTCCAACACAAGCAAACATGCCCATCCCATCCAGATATCCAAGCACAAACCCTTCAAGATTTTCTCTCCTCTCGTACAAACATGGCGCTTCTCCTTCCCCCTCACCAAGCCGCTCTCAACCTCTTTAGCTTCCACGACCTGATACTGTCCGACGCCGAGGCCGCCCTCTTCACCTCTCTCAAGATTCTCGACCCAACCGCCGTATTCTCATGCATCTGGCACGATGTCCACCAGACCGGAGGAGACAGTTGGCATCATCACCGCTGCAGAAGACTACTCACGCGCATCGACAGCTTGCAGATCTGCGATGCTTTCAAAGAATTCCACTTCTACGCTGGTGATCCGATGATGCACGACGACGATGAGATCTTGCAGCGCCATCTAACGCAGTTCATGAGACATTTCCTTTGCGCGGAGCATGGTCATGGCAGCTGGGACATTTTGCGTCCGCTGATGGTGGAGTTTCGAGAGATCATGAGTGTGTGGCGAAGGCAACATCTTGTCCCTCACACCAAGAAGAAGAGTCACGAAGAAGAGCCCAGAGACCAGGTCAAACCGAACGACAATCGACTCTCGAGACTTTTCAAGATCAGTAAGAAGGCGGTAGGTGAGACGATCAACAGGACGTCTATGTATCAGATGCGCGAGAGGAGCCGGTCGCCGAGCAGAGACCAGGAGAAGAGGCATTTGCGGAAGAGTTTGTCGCTGAGCAATGGGAGTTCGGAACAGTGTAAGGCTAGATCTCAGAATGATCTTGGGAAGAGATCGGTGGCGGTTGTGGGGCTGATCACTAGTGGTAAGGAGAGAATGGAGATTGATTAATCGATGGCCTGCCCTTCGATACAATTCATCTGTGGCTCAAATCTGGCTGTTCAGTGAGTACACCATCGCGGCCGTTTGGTATTTGGGCACTATGTGACACACGAGAGATATTGCAAGCTGGTTTGTAAGCATCTCCTCATTTGGAATCTTATCGACCATCGCGTACGAAAAAGAAGACCGAGTTGCCAGAAGATGCATTTCAGCTTCAGTGACCGTCATTTCCGGAAGCTCCATCGTAAGCTTGCTTCGCTAGCATCTCTGTCTGGGCACAGGCGCCACTGGGCAACTCGAGTGGGTATATGCCATCTCCGTCAACGACGTCTGGTCCCGGGTCTGGATATCTCAGCTCAGCAGTGGTGTGGGGTGTGAGGCAGTCGTTGCCGTCGTCAGCAACGAACATAAGCGGACGTTCGCTCCAAGCCACGGAAGGCGACGTGTTGCGGACGCGCTTGCTAGACTTTGCGCAACCAGAGCAAGTACAGCTAAAGACGTCGTCTGGTGACTCGCAGACACATGTGCAGCCATTGACAGTGACGTAGGTTGAAGCTGCTGCGGTGTTCGGAGTGCTTGAGGGAGTGTTATATGGCACAGCGGACGGAGTGACGGAAGACGATGAGGGTAGAGCGCCAGAGATGATATTGACAGCGGCACAGTTCATGTTCAGCTCCTGCTCGCGGTTGTACCAAATCCACGCAAAGATCTGGACACCACTTGGAAGGTCGCTAGGAACAGCAAACTCGAAGTCTTGTCCATCGGGACCATTGCCGCTGTTACGATGCGGGCAATTGCCTTCGTAAGAAGTGGCGACGCGGAAAGTGTCGCCCTTGTCGGTACTGAAGCCGACCTGACACGAGCCGCCGTAATGGTTCCCGATACCACTCATATTCCAGTTGGCAATTTGTCCTGCCTGCCAGGTCGCGGTTGGGGCTCCTTCGGGCGTTCCGAGTAAGTGAGCGTATCCACGACATGGATACTGCCAGCGATCATGTGGCCCGCAGCAGTCGTAGGGGTACTGAAGATACAGATCTGCGCCAGTGGTACGATGAGGGTTGTTGGAGGCGTTGAACGGAGCTGGATAGTCGAGCATCATGTGGGCCGCCGCATGGGCAGCGAGCAGGGCGCTGACGAGGATGTTGAATGTGCGCATTATGCCAATCTGGTGAAATGAAGGTGTTGGTAACAAGTGTGGTGGCAGGGAAGGGGTGGATGCTTTCTGCCAGAGAAAAGCGTTCTTGGTATTGTTCGTGAATGTTGTGAAGGTGACTTCTACTTTCGGAGAGATGCCGCGTGAAGCCCGCCAAGCGTTCGCGACAATGGAGATCCGACCTTCACTGTTTTGTTGCCATCTCGATACTAGCAGGAGTCGAGCCTTCTTGTATTGTCGATGCATGGTGAGCAAGCAACCCTTTCATGGCTGCGTTTCAGCGGCCGAGCTCACGTGAACCAATCGACTCGCAGGCGTTTCAGAGTCCGCGTTTACACAAGCAAGCGCGGCGCGGTATCTGAACGCGTCTGCAGCGTCCCAATGGTTCTACCGGATCTTTCTTCACACATCGCAGCAAACATGGAGCTGCACTTCGGAATGGAAATAGGAGCTGACCAGTTTACGTTGATGCCGTGCCGCTCATGCTCTTGCACCTGACACACGTCCAATATCCCGCAACGAAGCAAACTCGAGTATGAGGAACGTGTGTAGTATTGTACCTCAGGTGAAGCCAGAAAATTCCACATTGACGGAGACGCCTGCACTGTTCCGCCTTTCGTTGACATCCGTAGACATTGCTCGGATCTGCAGATGGTAATCGGGAATCATGTCCACGAAAGCGCGAAGGACAACTGCAGGAGTCTCCAAAACCAAGGGTTCTCGAAGGCCAGCGGATCATGGCGCAGGCAGAGTCGATAGTAAATGCTGGAGAAAGATCGCGCCACTGCGGTGTGGATAAATCGAAATACCTCCGGTTAGTCGCACTTACGATTGTGTTTGCCATGGCTTCCGACTGCACCACGATATCATGACTGCCTTTGTCATCTTCGCCATCTGATTCTGCCATAATGGTTCGAAAAGACTGGAGCAAACATAATGGAAGAGAGACAGAGAAGACCAGCGGAATCACATCACCTGACGGGAGCATGACTGAATCTGCCCGCGTGGAGCACATAGTCAACTTGTCAGCATCTTAAACTAAAGCCAGATTGAATGTGAACGATCATGCTATTAGAAGTGGTGTGGCCGTTCTTGCTATGCCCAGAGCGATACATACGGGACGTTGACGCAATGTTCTAACGTCGCTGATCCAGTTGACTTGAGGAAGTGGCATTGGTGTTATTCCAATGCAGTCGATCCGAGGATATGCATTGAAGATCTCGGTCGTATGATGTGGAGATACCGATGTCGATGGAGATTAGCGAAGGAAGGAAGTATGAAGAGGAGAGGAGGAGAGGAGGAAGAGAAACGTCGTCACTGGCGCCGGCAGACCGGCACGTGGAGGAGCATCGCCCAACCCCAACAAATTAGAGTAGAGTAGAGCTGACCTCGACCATCCACCACGGACGTCACACTTCCTTCGCCATGGCAAAGTCGTAATCTTTTCTCCCGCGCTTCGTGCGCCCTGCCTGCATATCCCTCCAGCATAGTCTCGCTGTCCAACGTGGATTAAGCACCATGCGACACACGGGCGCTCCCTATAGCATCTACACGGCGCTGCGGGCTGTTTTCAACGAGGCACGCCCGACACCGTCCCTGGGCGCTTCCCACCGCAGAGCCTTCCACGACTACTTCGTCACACACCTGCCCTCGTCCTCGCTCGCCCCCGACAGAGGCACTCCCGCGCACCACAAGCTCCCGCGACAAGATTCAAAGCCGCACGATGGCCCCGCTCACCGCAGCTCGCAACTGCCCAGCACCAGCACCGCCAGAGAAACCACAGTCGTCCGTATACCCTTAAAGAGCGCCAAGCATCACTTTGGCGCCGGTGTCAGTAGAGGCAGCAGACCTTACAACGAGGACACCTTCCAGGCCGGAACAGTCGAGATCCCAGCCTTTGCGCAGAGACAGCCGGTGAGCATAAGCAGGAGAGGCGAACACAATGCCCAAAGTGTGGGATCGACCCGAGACACTGGTGATCCGCAGGTCTTCTATTTCGGAGTCTTCGACGGGCATGGAGGAAGCGAGTGCTCCGAGTTCTTACGCGAGAGACTGCACGCCTACGTTGAAGAAGCCGCCTTGCTTTTCAACATGCACAGCACTCTACGGCCCCAGGAAGACGGATACAACGATGGAGGCACTATCATGGGAGAACAGGACCCAGAGGACTTGCAAAGGACGCTGGTGACCATGTGGAGTGATACTGTGGGTGGCTACTTCAAGCGCTTCAAACCCGAGCATTTCCCAGCGGTATCAGGAGAGCCCAACGATCCCCACGACAATATCGAAACGGTACTCACGTATGCCTTTCTGAAGGCTGATCTGGACTTCACAGCTGCACAAGCCGCAAAGCACACGGCTGATGCCAAGGAGAAGAAAGGGCCAAAGGAAGCAATCAGCGATCATGTTCTTGACGACAAGCCTCTCAATGAAAACGACATGCTGTTTCATCCTGAGAGAGAGGCTTCTCAAAACCTTTCTCGCAAGCGACCGGCATCGCGAGGCTCCTCTCCAAATCTCGATGCGCCGATCGGAGGCAGTACACGCTTTAAGGGAGGGTCTACCGCTTCTGTCGTGCTGGTCTCCACGCCTACTCCAACGCCCTTCTGGCACCCGAACAGCCCGAGTACTCTCGTTGTTGCGCACGTGGGCGATACTAGGGTTCTGTTATGTCGTACGTCAGACGGCGCCGCGGTTCCACTCAGTTCAAACCACCACCCATCGCTACCTATGGAGCAGAGCCGAATGCGTCGTTATGCCGCTAACTTCGTCACCGACAGCTTCGGCGAGGAGCGAGTCCTTGGCCTGGCAAACACTCGTGCCTTTGGCGACATTGCGAGTAAACGAATAGGTGTCTCGGCCGAGCCAGAAGTCACGACGATGCAAATTCCACCTGCTGGATATGCATTCCTGGTCCTTATCTCGGATGGAGTCTCGGGTCATCTGGAAGACCAGGAGATCGTTGATATCGTGAAGGAAGCTCGCACACCGGATCAAGCTTCGAAAGATCTGGTCAGCTTCGCGGTGGAGACAGCTGGGAGTGCTGATAACGCGACCGCTTTGGTGGTCAGGCTTGGCGGCTGGGAGAGAAGAAGCGAGGGCGGTGGTGGCAGTATTGGCACGAAAGAGTCGAGAGACTTCAAGATGCAGGAAGCCAACGACCCCAGGTCAAGACGGCAGTAGTGTGTACATATCCCTACTAAGCTCTACTATGAAGTCTTGGTTCTTCGAATTCCACTCCCCATTGGCATTGAACGAAGCATGTCCGTGACACTACCTACGCGACCTACACGCCGCCGCCTGCGACCAATGTCCCCACGCGTTAGATGATGGCGTAACACGACTTGGTGGAACAAGCGTTCTATGAAGAGTCACTAGAAGGTGAAAGCAGGCTACAGAGCATGGTGCTTGCGAGACTATAGACGACCTCCCCAATCTCCAACCTGACGTGCAGACCGAGACAGGCACCATGATTTTCATTGGTATGTACGTAGTCCTATACCCTGAGTAGCCCAGAGACTTTCTCGCCCGCCCCTCAAAACCGCCTTCCGCTCACAACGACAGCACCGTCTGCAGACAAGTCAAACCCGGCTCATCCGCGACCAGCGTATACATCCCCGCTGGAATGTTCGAAGACACATCAAACTCCTTATTGAAATGAAAATCGCTCGAAGGGCAACCGATGCCGAATTGGGCTTGGAGTTCCTCGCACACGTCGATCTTCTGGTCGATGCCGGTCATGACGCCCAATTTGACCTTCAGGGAGATCGTCTAGCCTGCGTGCACGGAAGTGGTGGTGTTGCCTTCGGCGGTGATGGTGAGTTTGTGGCCTCTGGTTTTGGAGTTGTCAGTAGGGTGTGGTGGGAGGATGGAAGGCAAGACGGGCAAGATGGAGGTTTCGTTCTCTCACTTCTTGGGTGGGTTTGGGTCGAAGTTCACGTTTGTGATCTGTGCGTTGTCGGAATGCTTTGGGCAGGAGACGAGTGGGTTGTTGCCGGGGACTTTGTCTTGTGCGGTGACGAGGAGGATGGGGGACTTCATCTTGGAGGCGTGAACAGTGAGTTTATGGCTGATCTGAATTGTGCGAGGGACTTCAATTGTGGCTGATATACGATCAAAAGCTCCCGCTACTCTCCCCGGGCGTGACCAGCATCTGGAATTTATGAGATCAGCTAAGAGTTGGTGAGAAGAGAGAAGTCCGTCTTGAAGGTGTCGTGGTAAGCAATATGTCGAGGACAGAGTGGGCTCTCGGCACGTCGAACGTGGATTCGAACCACCTTCCCGAGTGTAGTAACCGATTCATCTTCTTGTTGACGCATCATCGACGTTCCCTGGAAGCCAAGTCGTTCCTGTTATGGTGTGGCAGTGGGTTGTTGACGACCAGACGCTTGTCCACATCCATTCTCGTTCTGACGCTGCTCGAATTTGACGGCTAACTTCAAGCAGAACTCACATACTCTGCGTTTCAGCTTTGAAAATCCCGTCTCTGGGCAAGACAATTCAGACACTTTCTGTTGGATCATCAAATTCTCAGTTCCTCCAGATTCACACTCCAATCCCCTCGAGTGCTTCAGCAGCAAGCTACACCTCGGACCTTAGGTGATCACTTGACAGCCTCGAAGTCGCCACAGACTCTTCTCATCTATGAATGGTGACCTTGTAATTCTTCAGTCGCGCATTATACATTATCGAAGCAATGCAGCGCCGCTGGGCACTGGCCTTTATACAAATCGCCAGATATGGAGCGGCAATCGAGTCATGGCCGTGGAAGAATCCCGACGGAGATTTTATTCCATTGATAGGATGCTAAGCAGCAGATTAGATCCTCTTGCGCGCAGCCAAGTAGAGCATCTCTCTGGTGCTTCGAGTCCTGCGAAGGGGTTCTTCTTGAGCGGTTACCTAATTTTAAGCCAACCATATCAGCGCCACTTTGCCGGGCCATGGGGACGATGTATCGTTGACTAGAAAGCGCTGAGCACAGTACTGGGGTTCATTGCTTGCATACAGCGGCTGCCATGAACTTCGAAGGACTTTCCTTGATGGAGCACTGTCCGACTTGAGAAGCTACCCACTCTGGACTTGCGCTGGCGAGGATATCAGCAGAAAGAGTTCCCACCACACACTTAAAGACTTGAAGAGAATCTCGGCAAACAGCTGAACCAAGACTGTCCGAGTACCTGCTTGCTCAAGTGTGGTGCAATGGTCTTGAGGACATGTCAGCAGCAGCACAGGGCAGGCGTTCGTGAATCCGATCGTTGCAGATACGTCCCATGTGCACACTGGGCCGCTTGAATCGCTAAGCTTGATTGTACACCCTGGCGGCTCAAATGGATACGTTCGCTGTCGTCGAGTTGCAATAGTTCATCACCTATGGTGAACATATCGCGCGAGCACGAAGCAAGCCAATGCGATCCTCTTTGAACGCGCTCGGAATGTTTGGAAACCTCCAAGGGACAATCATGACTGAGAACCCGGCCAGTTACAGACCAGGTGCGGATCATACATGTCAACAGTAGGTGCCTAGCTTTGGAGCGTCATTGCCTGTGGAATGTATATGCACATGTCGTTGCTGTGCTCCCAGAGCCAATCGCAACCTTGTCTTTCCTATATGCCTTCTGGGCGATGTGGTGTAGAGTGGGATACAGAGCGTGGGCAGATAATATACATTCGCCACGGACGCCGTCGCGGCGCCCGCATTAGAAGATCATGCCACCAAGGACCAGGGAAGATGATCATATATGCCTGAACTTCATTTCGTTTCTGGTCTGCGGAGCTCAGAGGTCGTTTCATCAGAGAGTCAGCATCGTGGTGCCAGTGGAATGGCGTGGGCGAATGTGTCAAGGTGCTCCGCCTGCTGCTTACGTTCTTTTCCTGGAGGATGCGCTACGTTGCATGTAGGAGGTACGTCCATACATAGATAGAGTGCATGTACCTGACGGAGTCCGTGCGTCAAGAAGAGCCGCGCGCCGCTGCGCTACTGCGAGGAATCTTGATGGAAGGCCGATGCATGATCTCATCAACACGCGCCACATCTCTTGCTGTTCACATATGGATTCATAAGCATTACGGCGGGATAGATGAATGGACGCCAGGCCTGCCACGAATCGGCGTCGCAGTGCACATACATGTACATTATCCAAGGCACATGGTGGATGTGAAGCGCGCCAGTAGGAGAGGGCGGCGGTGGTCGGCAGGACTGGAACGGGGTTGTCGTTGTTCCCCCGTCGCCGTGTTCCTTGGATCAAACCTTCCCAAAGCTTCGTACATGTGTAGGCACTTAGCGAGCACGCCCACACCCGCGATAGCTACACCTAGCCATGCCTATCCACCGGTACACTAGAGCCTACCGTGTGGTCACTCTCCGTTATCACTGATCACCTGTTCATCCTCTACCTCCACCACGCGATAAGCCATCATCACCTCGTCGATCTCAACCTGACGTCGAGACATGCCGCGTATCTCCATTCCACGATCCAACCACACCCTCTGAGCAGCAGCAGCAGCAGCAACCTCGGAATTGCAAGTTATCTTTGGTCTCCAGAGGCTTGCTCTCCTAGCAGCTGCGCTAGGCGTGCCCATACACCATGGACGGCGCCGACCCCATGGTAGAAGCAGAAGTTGATCTGGACGCAAGTGCACTGCAGCAGGAACAGCAGAAGCGCAAGGATAGACGAGGCGAGCAGGCCGCACGAGCAGCAGGAGGAGGACTTCCACCTATACACTCCCCAGAGATTGACGCGCGGAACGAAGCAGACGAAGCCTCGCCACTACTCGAGCGGAGCAAGAGCGATACAGACAACGAAGAGAACAGGAGGACATCATGGTCAGCCAGTCCGGAATTTGCACACCTTCCCTGGTACAAACGCCCTTCGATATTCTGGGTGATTGGACCATTCTTCATCATGGCCTGTGCCTTCGGCGGCATCATCTCGCCCAAGCTCAACCTCATTCTGGAGCTCATCTGTCGCGAGTACATTTCAGAGCGTATGGTTTCCGAGCCTGGCTTCACAATGGTGCCAGTAGACTTCAATAACGGCAACAACCAGCAATGTCGAATTGATGAGGTTCAGCAACGCGTTGCCGCATTCACCTTGTGGGGGAACCTCATCTCTGGACTCTTGGCTGCGGTTGCAAGTCCGAAGTTGGGAGAGCTTTCTGATCGTTATGGTCGGAAACCAATCCTGATCGTCACAAGTATCGGCACTATCTTGGGCGAGATCATCACCATCTTCGCGGCTCTGTATGCCGAGACGTTCCCGGTTCCCGTCCTGCTGCTGAGCTACGCGCTTGACGGTTTGACCGGCTCGTTCCTGGTGGCCATGGCGATGTCGAATGCCTATGCTACGGACTGCACACCACCAGAACATCGGAATGTTGCATTTGGCTTCTTCCATGCCTCGCTCTTCACAGGCCTTGCACTCGGACCGATCATAGCTGGATTCATTGTCAAATTGACAGGCAAGATTGTGATCGTATTCTACATCATGACTGCGGTACATGTCGCATTCATGTTGTTCGTTGGCTTTGTTGTTCCCGAGTCGCTGTCGAAAAAGCGACAACAGCTTGCGCGCGAAAAGCATGACGCCACTGCGTCTGCCAACGAGCCAAACAGGGACTGGATTAATTCACTGCGAGCTCTCAATCTCTTGGAACCTCTCAAGATCCTGCGTCCAACTGGGTCAGGGAGCAGCCCAGCTCTTCGACGAAATCTGCTGTTCCTGGCCGCGGTCGACACCATCGTCTTTGGCGTGGCTATGGGGAGCATAACCGTCGTCGTGATTTATACCAACATCCAGTTCGGTTGGGGAACTTTTGAGTCTGGGAAATACATCACCATAGTCAACAGCTGCAGGACTTTCTGTCTTCTCGTGGTACTGCCTGTACTGACAAGAGTGATCAGGGGAAAGACCAGCTCGCAAAAACTGTCCGCGAAAGGATCTGACATGTTCGACTTATCAGTGATACGTTTCGCTATTCTCTTCGACACGATTGGCTATCTCGGCTTTACACTTGCTCGTCAAGGGGAAGTCTTTATTCTAGCTGGAGTGATAGCCTCGATTGGTGGCATCGGATCACCCACTCTTCAGGCGGCTTTGACGAAACATGTTCCAGAGGATAGGACGGGTCAGCTGCTCGGGGCGAACGGCTTATTGCATGCACTGGCGAGAGTCGTGGCGCCGACTGTCTTCAATGCCATCTATTTGGCAACGGTGAAGACATACAGACAGACAGTCTTTGTCTGCTTATGCGCAACGTTTGGATTGGCGTTTGTGACGAGTTGGTTTATTCGACCTCATGGTGAGTGGCTACCCTTCTCGAAGCAACTTGTGTCGTGACTGACCTGATGTACAGTATACTACGAAGACGAAGATGAAGGTGATGACGACGATGGGGGAGGAGCTGTCGGACCATTAGACACCGGCCGTGAGACGCTTCACCGGCGCATACCTATTGTAACGGCGATCGGAGAAGGAGTCGGCGCGTTGGCCGGCAAGCTAGTCTCGGGATCCTGAGAGGTGAACATGTCTGAATCGCGGCACGACATTGCATTGCTTCTTTTTGCATATAGAAATATCCTCTTGGACGGCGCAAAGCCAGGGCGGAGTAGGGGGGAGTTACCATATACCACGGGACGGACTAGCATGAAGCGAACATGTATGAGCAGTTGCCTGCATGACAGGCTTTTAGTATGTACCACTGCGCAATTTGCAAAGGGACAGCGCATCTAACGAATGATATGATCTTGTCGCCCTTGCAACCCAACGGAGGCACGCCTCGCCATGTGTTTGCTGGGTGCTGTGATGGAAAATCTGCAGGCTGCATGCCGGGGTGTGGGATCACACGACAGGATGGGCGCCTGGGATGCGTTTCAGGTTGCCAAACAGGGGGGCTACTAAGGGGGCGAAGGAGTTTGGGTTTGCGGACAAACACTAATAAGCGTACTGTGGTGCAGTAATCAGGATTTCCCTTGCTGGGGATGTGCAAGTGTTGAATTCAAGAACAGAGTGGACAAGAGAAAGACAGCCCTATAGCATCAGGTATAGGGTGACGTATATGGAACTACGGTACATCTACAGGACAGTAGCATAACCGTCGATATGTGCAAGCGTTGGAGATGTCGACGGGATGGGATGGCCTGGCGGCGGCAGCGGAAGTCTCCCGCAATCCGGTGCTCCTCCGCCAAGGAGAGGAAGGGACATCTGAAACTGCTCTGGGACTGGCAGGCACTGGCACTGGCACTGGCATACTGGTGGACCTCGCTACGCCGGACCACTGACCACTGACTGCCGTGGTAGGGTAAGGTAACTAAGGTACTGTACTATACAGTACACTTTCGACCTGCTCTCCTCTGCTTGGCTTTGCTCTCCATTCATCCATCCATCCATCCCGCCCTTCGTCCTTGTCTTTTCCCCAAACCTATCACTTTTGTTGTCTTCGCCAGGAGCCTCTGCCCGCCCCATCCCCATCCATCGATCGCGACGGGCCGTCTCTGCCTTCTGTATATTTCCCTGCAGGATTAATACGAGTGCCAGTCTGCCAGCTTACGCACACTCGCCCCCCCGATCCATCCACTTGTCACGCCAACCGTCTCATCCATCCCTCCCATCACGCTGCGCCGCGCCCCTTGATCCAGCCTCACTGCTTCTGTATCACATCTCGCCGCACGACTCATTCCCTCGGGGCACCTTCCGCTGCAGCGCACCCACGAGTCGTTTCACCTACCGATTGTCCAGAGCGGAGCAGACAAGAGTAGCAACAGCAGCGGAGACCACACAACTTGCGAGCCACATCGCATCTCTTCGGCGGCCATCGCTGGGCTGCGAGTGACAGGATCACATGATAGCAAGCTGGCCTTGAGCAACGCGGAGAGAGAGTGTGTGTGAGAGCAAGAGAGCGGAAGCGAAGCCTGGCTACGCATTCCCATCAACTGTACATTTGCGACTGTTGCACAGTCAATTACGCTCCTTTACCCTCAAACTCTCACCAACTGATCCGCGAAACCCTCGAACACCAACGAAACCCTCCCCCAAACCTAATCATTGATAATGGCTCCTGCGACTCGTCCCGATTACCATCTCAACCTCGAGGGTCTGCCGCAGCTCAATATGGGCCAGCAGACTCGCTCAGCCAACACCTCTCAGGCCAATTCGCCGTCGGAGCCGCCAGCAGGGTCAGGTACTCGCTTTCCGTTTGGTAATGGTCTAGGGAACGGCGGTAGCCAGGCAGGCACTGGACGAGCTGGAGCTGGGTCTCCTTCGAAAGAATACGGCAGCCGCCTGTTCCCCGCAGCGAAGCGGTAAGTGGAGCGCAGATATGAGGAGACCAAGACAGGATATGAGAGCAAAGAAGCTGACATCGATACAGCGCACGTGAGATACAACAGCAGGAAGGTCTGTCACCTCAGATCTGGGGGCCGCCCACGACCGGCAGCGGCCATTCCACGCCCCTGCGTGAGACGATACCTGAGTCTCCCGGTAGTGATAGCTTCCCCGATCTCGACATAGGGCAGATTTCTACCGGCAGTCCTGGAAGCCTCTCCGCTTCGAACTCTGTCCGCCGAACACGAGCAGGCACCGTTCCCTCACGATTTCCTGTGATGGGTTCCCTCAATGGCTCACAGACCTCACTTGCCTCTGGATCTGCCAGAGCCACGCCTTCTACCAGTCCATACCAAGGCGGCAGCTCGCCCGCACAGCCCGGATCCAATGGTGGGCTGCCGTCAAGCAATGCTGCCTTGTTGCAGCGGCTAAGAGCGGGATCGATGCCACAACGTACTGGTCTGATGGGTCCCTCGAATCCATTTGGGAATTCGCTTTTCGCCAGCAACTGGATGGCCGGTAGGGAACGTGCGAGCACCCTACAAAGCATTCGTTCATCGGATGGTCCTTCATCGCCAAATCAGTCGCCTGCGGACAACGATGTGAGAACGCTGGACTATCTGGGACTCGTTGATACCCCACAGTCTAGTCTGGACCTGATAGCAAGCCAGCAGCGATCGAATGGAGTCACCATAGCTGACTTGGCTGCGCTGAATGCTTTCAACAACAGGAACACGGCGAATAGATTTCGCTCGTATTCAGTCAACGCCAAAGAGAAGTATGCAGATACGCCTGAAGACGAGCTAGATGAGTATGAGCTGCAACAGCAGCTCTACTCTGGTACTCTGACTCCGAATGCCGAGACAACGGCAGCTCAAGCTGCCGCCATCCACGAGGCGGTTCGACAGCACAATCTTGACGTTCAGGCTTTTGCCAACTTTGCCAGTGGGCATAGACCAAGAGCACGTACAGCTGGTGTGCTAGACTCTCCATCGTCACGAATTCTGCGGGGCTACATGCCGACTCCTTCGCGACTGGATAGCAGCATCACTGCTGCCGACTTGCAAAGCAACGATGGCTCCGATTTCAACGGTCTCGCTGCCGCTGTCCACAACATGAACTTAAACAAGAAGGCATCGTACGAAGGCGTCGGCGACGGAAGCCTGGAAACACCCACGAGAGCACTCTGGCTTGGGAACATTCCCTCTTCCACTACCGTGTCTTCGTTGAATGTGATCTTTAGTCAATTTGGCCAGATCGAGTTTGCCAGAGTTCTTACTCATAAGAGCTGCGGTTTCGTTAACTTTGACAATGTTCAAAGTGCTATCAATGCAAAGGCGCAGTGCAACGGCAAGGAGATCTTCCCTGGGTGTGGACCCATTCGCATTGGCTTCGCAAAGGAGCAGAGTGCTTCGAACACACCCGGTGCCAACGGCGCATACCCGTCCCCAAGCCCAGATTCATTTGTGTCGAAGAACCGCACGGACAGCTCGATGGCAGGGCCTAATGCTGCTGCTGGTGGCAATATCAACGCGGAGACCGCCGCAGCAGCAATGGCAACTCCCAATCTGCTCGACTTGAGCGAGGAGATATCTGACATCGTCCAACAGTTTGGCGCCACTCAGGAGGATCAGGCTCGCATCATGGAGACCTTCCAGCACGGTATGGCCCACGACGATTTTGCTCCGGAGATAGCCTCCATTCCCGAACCAACCCACAATCGCATACATGACGCACCGCGTCTGCGCGAAATTCGCAAACGTATCGACAACAACTCGTGCACGCAAATGGAGATTGAGAACATCGCCATGGACATGCTGCCCGAGGTTGCCGAGCTGGCATCCGACTATCTAGGAAATACAGTCGTGCAGAAGTTGTTCGAGCACTGCTCCGAGGAGACCAAGGAGGCTATGCTTGGTCAAATTGCGCCTCACCTGGCCGAGATTGGTGTCCACAAGAATGGTACCTGGGCTGCACAGAAGATCATTGATGTTGCCCGGACGCCAAGTCAGATGCAATTGATCGTCGAAGCACTCAGACCACATGGCGTCAACCTCTTCTTGGATCAATACGGCAACTATGTCATGCAGTGCTGCTTGCGCTTCCAGGCCCCTCTGAACAACTTCATCTTCGACACAATGCTGAGCAGACTTTGGGATTCTGCGCAAGGCCGTTTTGGTGCTCGCGCCATGCGAGCGTGCTTGGAGAGCCACTACGCAACCAACGATCAGAAACGGCTGATGGCGGCTGCCGTTGCACTGCACAGTGTTCAACTTGCGACCAACTCAAACGGTGCCCTCCTTCTGACTTGGTTCCTGGATACCTGCACCTTTCCGAGACGACGCTCTGTGCTGGCGCCGAGGCTGATTCCGCACCTTGTTCATTTGTGTACTCACAAGGTTGCATATCTCACTGTCCTGAAGATCATCAACCAGAGAGGCGAGCCCGACGCTCGCGACAGCATTCTACGTGCGCTCTTCTTCGAGGAGCAGACTCTCACTGATATCATCAGTGACCATACCTGCGGCGCCACCTTCATCTTCAAGGTCCTGACCACACCATTCCTGGATGAAAGCATTCGGCCGGAGTGTCTCGAGAATGTGAGGAATGTCCTCCTTCGTCTGAAGGCTCAACCATCGCAAGGCTACAAGAGGTTGATGGACGAGGTTGGTCTGTCAACCCGGCACGGAGGTACGCCCGTCAGTCATGGAAGCAGGTCCAACTCCAAGACTAGACCGATGAACGGCCATCTTCCACATTTGGACACTGCTCAGAATGGCTATGGACGACCACAATACGGCACATCGCAGCATGTGGCAAAGGACCAAGGCCAAAATCTGCAGCGTACAATCAGCATGGATTCGAATGCCTTCGACCCCTATGGACAGCAATATACACACAGCCCTGCGATGTCGGCTGCCGGCATCAGTCCAATCAATGCGGCGCAGTACCAACAAGCAATGCTCGCTCAAGGGCAGATGGGACGACCTCCGGGCTTTTACGGCAGTCCTGGTGGAGTCACTCCGGTGAGCGGCATACCAAATGGCATGCCTTACGGCGCAGGCTCGCCCGCGCCGCAAATGATGGATCCATACCGTAACGGCTCGCCCATGGTGCCACCTGGCATGGGTATGCAGACTGGCTACCAACAGCAAGGCTTCACGAACCCCATGATGAATGTGAATGGTGGCATGGGCGGTTATGGGCAGTACCAGATGCCGCAATACTACACTCAGGGTCAGCCAATGCAGGGACAAGTGTCGGGCAACCGACGGGGACGAGTAAGCAGGCACCAGCAGCACTGAAGTGGTGGCAGCATGAGGACTGACCTGTCTGGGCAGCGTTGAATCACCACAACTCTCCAGAAACCCGAAAATTAGGACTTACAGTAACGACGATTGTTGACTCGAATACAACTTGTGTCCTATCTTTCTACACCTACATCATAACATTCACATTGCATCGGCGCATGGAGACTGGGCTCTCGATATGTGGCTGGGAGACAGGGGACAAGTACGGTGAGAAAAGAATCGTTCGAAAGGCGCTATCGCATGTTTTTCAACGTCAACATGATCATAAGCATTTCCTGGACATCTTATCGATGAGAGGAGGGGTGTTGTTGTGCTCGGGCTCGGGCAGTCCGACGGTATTCGCTTGAGGAGGGGGGAGATGGATTTGTTGTTCTCTGCTCGCGCAGTGCAGACAGGAACAGACAAAACTTTTACGACTTTGTGGCTTTTGTTTGTGTGTATGTATAAAATGCCTACCACCACCACCACGACCACAACCACCATCATCACCACCACCACCACCACTACTTTTTGTTTGCTGTGTGTCAGATAAGGTGTCGAAATGTCTTCTTCCTCCTTAGCATGGGAAACGTTTGTTTTCTGTTTTGTTCCGCACATTCACGCGACGTCTCAAGTCAAGCTGAATTCAACAGACCTACATGTAGACATCTCCCTTCTTCCCATCTCTCTCACAATAGCCGCCATCAATCTTTCCTCAAGAACGGCCCAAAAGACATTCTGTATCTTCTTCACCCACACTTCACTTTCATTTTGATATCACTCTTCCCTCCTTCTTTGGAAGCAAAGCCGACTGTACAATCTCCTCGCTCCTGTTCTGAGAAAGGGGTTCCCCGGACACGATCTGTACTCCTTGCAGGCACCCGCTGTTTTTGGAAAACAACCATTCCAATGCCCAACATGATCGCTTCGCGGCTCCATAATCGCCATCGCAATTACTGTGCTATGCATGAGGGTTTCGAGATGATGAACTCCTCGATGATGATGATGTCGCAGAGCGTCAATCCATGGGAGAAGGAAGATTCACGTGTCCGACAGGGATGTGTTGGCTGGTGAGGCCATCAGGCGTTCTCAAGCAGATGAATGAGAGGAAGGAGATGGAATCTGTGTTTCAGTTTTACGAGAAATTCCGTAGCGTATTGATACGAGACTCAAGGAATAGACCAGTCTCGTGTGGAATTGCTGCCAGTCTACAGAGTCTTGGACAAAGCTGGTGGAAGAAGTCATCGATGGTGTCGTCAACGGTCCCTGTAGGTGGGGCGATCAGACTCGAATATTTTGGCCACTCTCGAGGTGGCTGTGCTCCGACGGATGAAGATTATGATAAGAGATATTCTCGTGACGGATAGTGCTGCAACAGGATTGACACAGATAATGGTTTTGAATCGCGAGGCTACAATATCTGGATATTTCATACCTATCTCGTCTTGTCCACAGAGGCATATCTGCGAACTGTTCTCCAGGCAGAATGCTCCTTGCCGACGACGCGTCTCAGCTGCAACGCGGCGCAAGATGTAGCATAGACATTGTTCCGTCTAAAAGACGCTGCATCAACGCAACGGACTGCTCGCGGTGGGTGTCCTGTGGCATATGATTAAAAAGGTGACCTGGAGAGAAAGCAGCTGAGCGTTAGCGCAACGAATCCTCGCCTGGACACTGACGAGTCAGAGGCAAAGCTTGTCGGATTGTTGTATATAGCTCGCAGTTTCACTCTCAGCAACATCGCATTGAGACCTACTCGAGTGTCTACGCCTTGGGGACAAGGTGACATCTGATGCGCTGGCACAGCAACACTCTCCCGCATCGCATTTAGTCTAGCGAGGAGGCAGTAGTGTCCTGCCACGGCCATAGTCTATGCTGTTCGTTATCATTTCTTCGTAGATGGCGGAAGCGCAGTTATCAACCAGCGCTCTCTGCCTTGACCTCTGTCAATTCGGCATCGCTTTTCGCCGACAGAGGGGCTGCAAACCCATCGGGTACGCCCAAGGCTGATCTGCCCATGCTGCCATACTGTGGACCTACCCAAGCGCCAAGCAATCCACTCCACGAGCACCCACCAGCCAGCAACCGTTGAATCATCTTATATTGCTGCATGTCTGCATACGGCAAGCCGGTCTTCGGATCTCGGAACTTTGCAGTCCATGTCGTGAGCGCACATACTGCCTTCTCCGGGACTGCGGGTAAGACATTCTCTGCGCCCTTTTTCTTTGATAACCTCCCTGTGAGATACCGCGTTTCTTCGGGATTAAAGGATGGATATGAAAGTGGCAGAAGCATAGATGCAATGGGTGTTGGCTCCAAGATGGCGTCTTTTGAAACCTTTGAACTTCCTCGCTTGGATGTGGTAGAGACCTCTAGTTCCTCGAACTGCTCGAGCATGACCAGAGACCGCTGGGCTTGCTCTTTGATGAGCGGTGCCGGAGGTGCTGGTGGCAGTGGTACTTGCGGTGTTTGGGTAGATATTCCAGGTTGACCAGGCGGCCATCCATGATACACAGGAGGTATTGAGGTTTGTGGTGGTATTTGTGCAAGTGGAACAGGACGATAAGCAGCCAGAGGGTCAGGTGGAGGTTTGGGAAGCGCAGCGGTGTTAATGTAAGGTGCGCTCGGTGTGTATGGACTCTGGTGCAATGGTACTGTTGGCGATTGTAACTGCGAAGGCTGCGCGGGAATTGGAATTGGTTGTTCTTTAGCGTATTCTTGGATGCCGTCTAGCCACGAGACAGATGCTTCTGGCTGTGAAGGCGGTGCCTGGACAGTAGTTGAGATGCCCTTCTCTCCAGCATCACCTGTGCCTAAAGTCTTTGCGGTGTCATTGGCAGAACTCTCACCAGCGATATCGACCATACTAACGTCACCGTCGATCGCTTTGGGTGGTTCATCGTCATTCCCTTCTTTCTCGTCGTTCTCGTCCTTGATATCTTCGACTTTCTGGCTGCCATGCAGCCTTCCGTTCTTGATTTTCTCGCCTTCCCACAACACGCTGCCACTCCAATGCCGTATGACGGGACCATCGATACCTCTTTTCCGCTTCGCAGCGAGCGCCTCTTCTCGTAGTCGCTGTCTCTCAGCCTCTTCCCTCTCCCACCTTCCAAATTCACGAGCAGTCTCTTTCTCAATCCTGGCTGCTCTCGCAAGTCTTTCCTCTTGCGAGATCTCTGCCCTTTTATTGGCCTGACTTCTTGCCGCATGGTTCGCCATGACTCTCTTCTGTTTCTCAGATCGCAGTGCCGACTCCTTCAAGTTGGTATGAACCACCTCTCGATTCGCCACTGCTGAAGACCTCGACGACTGCCGCACAGGCATGTCTGCAGCAGTGGGCAACCAGTTGGACCGCTCGCTCTTCTTTTTGGGTCTGGCTGGTGCGCCATCCTCCGTCTTGACATCGTCTGCCAACTTGACTTTCTTCTTCTTCTGCCACACGGGTAGCCGCATCTTGACCTCCTCCATCTTCCTTTTCTTCTTCGCTTCCGCACGCTCTCTCCTCTTCAATTCTTTCTCGCCTTCAAGATCCTCCTTGTCGCCTTCCTTTGGCGGGCCGGCATCCTCCTCCTCGCTGGAGGATTCCATGGCTGCATCGTCATCGTCCCTTTCCGAGCCCTCATATTCGCCCTCATCTTCCTCATCTTCCGCTAGCAAGTCTTTTTGCAGTTCCTCGTCGTCAAGATTGGCTCTCAAAGTCGCATAGAGGTTGCCTGCTGTTGCACGCTTGGGTCGAGTCGCGATGAGACCTGTGGTGCTGAGATCTTCGCTCTCAGAGCCAGAGGTCGAGTTGTCCCCGTCGTCGTCGGACATGCTGATGGTAATGCAGCAGCTTGGAGGTTAATGTTTGGAAGACGACGTGTCTCCGAAGTGGTTACGCGACACGATCCTAATGAAATATTCATGGGCCCCCATTAAAATGCACATCTCCTTTCGAGTCTCGACTGATGACTCTGCCTTCTCGCTGAAGCAACACGACCTCTGCGACTCTTCAAAAAGATCGCATGAGCGACCCATATCGTCATGGCATGGAGCGTATTTGCGGTCTGATGTCTGATTACATTCATTTTGACGAGACGCGACGAAGCTTGCCGCACTGCCTATGTACCTTCATCTGATCATATCCAATCCAACAATATCATTTTCCTAACATCACGGTTCATTATTCTGACGGTGCATCATACAAGCTTCAATGATACAGTCCTGCTCTTCGTCTGAGCATGCCTTCATCGAGGCTGCAACTGCCTCAGTGCAAGCCAAAAAGAGAACGGATAGACCAAGCGCTCGTGGCGGACAACATCCTCATCAACCTTCACGCCGCGCTTTCGCAGAGAGGTCTGAAAATCACCTCTGAGGTACCGAAACATAGCTTTCTTCGAGTAGACAACTCGAATGTCGCGAAGCTGGCCTGCGTTGCTCGGACCAATGGTATCTAGCCAGTTCAAAACTTCCTTCACAGCATCGGCGACGTCCGGACCGAGCAATAAGAAGACGAACGGATGGTTGCCATAAAAGATCGGGAGTGTCTCTTCACGGACTTGCTTCGATACTTTGGTAAGAGCTGGTTGGTTGGCCGTTTGTTGGCACAAGTTGGGCACCAAACGTGCATTCACACATGCCCTCCTTGTACTGCTGTAGCCATTGTTGGAGCCCCACCACATGCCTTGCGGAAGCTTACTGATCTGCGCAATGATTAGCTGCGCACCATTTTCATGTGATTGTCAGGGAGGTCTACCACCAAGAACGCTTTGGGCCAGCCGAGAAACGTGTCCCATTCGGCCCATCTGCAGAGTTTGCCATCGGCGCACCCGTGGATGGTCGAGTGGTCCGAGGGGGTGTAGTCTCCGGTAATGACACATTGGCGGCCATTACCTGAATCACCAGGGGGCGTGTATTTCTCGAGGCAGCCGCTTTCAAAGTATATGCGGTTGCGCAATTCGCTGGGGAGCTTGAAGAAGGTGGTAGGTTGCGAGTCCCCAGCTCCATCCTCGTTCCCCGCCATGATATGGGTTTATATAATGTAGATTGAAGAGTTTCATGCAGCACGAGCGCATGCGAAGTAACAGCAAATGGAGTTGAACGACTCAGATGCTGACTCATTCATGTAGGAAACTCGTGGTCTATCGAAGTCCTCAGGCATGTCTGCGTCGCTGTTACAGTCATCCATCGAAAAGTCACTTGCTCTGTCCGACTCTCAGCAATCTGGACAGGGTTTGTATCCTCCTGGGTTTCCTCAGACCAATAAGAACGTGTTCAAACGCAGCACAAGAACGAAGATCAAGCACTGCTGCTCGTGGTCCAGACAGGGCAAATTCGCTTTAATTTACTGGGAGTCTTTAGTGCTTCTCGCCTTTCTCAATATCGTCACTATCCTCGAATCTCCTCCGAGAGCTTAAGCTCTCATCCTCAGACAGCGATTCTTCCACCTCTTCCCGTGGCTCTCCATTGTCCGTGGATGAAACTGGCGGCTCCAGAGCCTTCTCGGTCCTCTCAGGCGTCGGAGCAAACTTTGACTTCGCTCGTATGCTTCCTCCATATTTGTAGAACACGAAGGGAATTGGCATCAATAAGATGGCGACACCACCAATCAATGATCCGCCTCCTCCAACACCCAGCTTGCTGAACATCTGTTCGGCATAAAGTGGTGCGGCGGCGGCGACGCCCGATCTCACGATCTGATTTGCAGCCTGTGCTGATGCAGCGTACATCAAGTACGACTCGCTAAGGTAGCTCAGGAAGGCGACGAAGACGACGCAGATGGCGAAAGATAGGATGACGCCGCCGATACTAGGTACGATCCAGTGGACATTGGCGTATGCGCCGCTCCTGTCGTCGATCAGTATGAGCACTTATAGAGCGCCTCGAACTCAACCTACCATGCTAACCAGAACATGCCAATTGGGAATGCTACCGCACCAGTCATCGCCACAGGCAATGTGTCCTTTATCACATCGTCAGCACATCTTAACGATGGTATCTTATGCTTGTCTTACCTCTGCGCAGTGATTATGGCCACCAGCGATATTCTTCCTCTGTCGCCGAGAGTCCCAAAACACATAGATTCCACCGATGAAGGCGCCAACGCAAACGCTCAATAATGGCAGCTCTCCCACACCTGCGTTCCATCCTCGGATCTGTATGAATGCGATCGGAAAGATTGTGAAGAGCATGTACAGCAGCGAATACACCACCGTAATGTATATGACAACCAGACCCGAGATCGGATCAACCATAATGCGCCAAGGTCGAGACAGTGCAATCTTGAAGATCTCAAGCAGGGATCTGTTCTCGACTTCGATGGGCGCTTTTACGTCCTCGTAGCCTGGGATTCCTGCTCGACGGATTCGCTTTGCTTTGTTGAGAAGAGCTCGAGATGCGAGAGTCTCCGGTATGGTTGGTAGAATTAAAAGTGAGAAGCCACCCATCCATAGGAGCTGGTAGAAGTTCCATCTCCAATCGAGTTTCAATTGATAGAAGCCGCTCGTGATGGGGCCGATGGCAGGACCCATCTGCAGGGCACATGTGAACAGCGTCATTGAATTGCCTCTTTCGATTGGTCCCCAGAGATCCGCGAAGATGCCAGGTGTGTTAGACAAGGCGCCGGAGACGAACGTGCCTGTCAGGAAGCGAGCCACAAGCAGCGCTCCAATATTAGGTGCGAAAGCGCACAGAAATGTGAAGGCAAAGTATGCCACAAACGTCAGGATGAAGACAATCCTCCTACCGTAATACTGCGATCCCATGTCAGGTCGCTGACATAACTTGTGTTCGCACGAAACCGTACCTCAGAAAGTGGAGCCCATAATGATGGCCCTGAACAGAAACCAAGGACGAACAGAGTGACCGTCAATTTCGCAGCCTCAGTAGAGACTCCGAGTTCTTCTGAGATGCTAGGCACGCAGCCCGACGGCGACGAGGAAGCCATTGACGCATTCATGACCAATACGATGCATATGATTGTGATATACCATCGTCTTCGTTTCGACCAATTTTCGGGGTTCTCGATATCATCTGGTGACCACTTGAGCAGTCCATTATCGTCGAGATGAATTTGTTCGCTGTTTTTGAGCTCCTTCGTCCGGTACGGTTTCGCTTGAGGCCGGGAGAGGACCCGAGATAAAGTGTCCATGATGTGGAGTCCGTCGAAGGTGAGGAAGCGATATCATGATGGCAGATGTAGCGACGCGGCGACATTAATACCCTATGCAGCACACCTTCAGCTCGACCGTTGACCTCATAGGTTGAGGTGGAGCGAGTAGGTGCATGATTTGGTGCGAGCCGGAAGCTGGATCCGGGACACTGCCAGTGCTCGGGATTGGCTTCCGAGTCGCTTTCGAAGACCACATCACAAATGGTAAGATCGCCAGCTGTCGCTGCGAGTTGATGCACGCAGTAATCTGTGCCAATGTCTTCCTTTAGTCAGCGACTGGAATCAAACAAATGACATCTGAAGCGTGCGCAACTCAGATCTGTATCATTGAGAACAAAGCATGACGATTGCGTCTATACTGTACAATTACTGATCATCCTTAGAAAAATGGCTGATCCGTCCCTATCAATTGGCCTCCGAAGCCATGCATATCCAACGGGAAAAGAAAGCTCTGAAGGTCGATATCGGACTGGAACTGTCCTAGTTGGTTGACGTCCATCATTCCAGGGATTTGCTGAGCCTGAAACGAGGCACCTGGTGCGGCATTATACGGTGGCGAAGCAAGAGCTGCTGCTGAGGCTATTGATTGTGCCTGCAATGGCTCAGCCATCCGTACCAAATGCTGAAGATATTGCCTGCATCGTGTCACTGTAGGGTGTCCCTCGTCAACATTGTCGAGTCCGTCAAGGACCTCAAGAGACAGCTGCAGAGCCCTTGAAGCAGACTTCCTCTCCTCTGCGGTCATGATCTCTGGGCAGTCCCATCGCGGCTGTGAGACAACAAAACTGCCGAGTATCGCCAGAGATGCATGGAAGTTGTAGTATAGACTAAACCACCAGGCTCCCAATTGCTGATGCCCATGGGTAGTCCCGACTACTAGCCGGTGAACAAGCTCTATAGATCGTAGAGCGCAAGAGACCACAATCTTAACGCTATTCGCGCCACTTTGTCTCATAACGCGAAGGTGTTGAACGTCCGACTGGTCCAACGTGATCGCTTCCAGAAGGCCTTCGAGAACAGGTCGGTGGACAAATATGCGGGCGTTTAGATAGCGTAAGGTGATTACAGTTCTCTGCCGACGGCTGATAAACTCCAAGGTCTCTTCGAACTGAGCTGACTCCGATGGTAGCTCATCAGGCTCTATGATAGCCAGTCTATGATCCAGATCTCGCGCCCACTGCAGAAGATCATCATCTAATTGATAAACTTTCGCAATGCTCCCCAATGTGAAGCTCATGCGCAAGCCCGAGTTCCTGCCATAAAGCATATCGACGATCCTGTTGAGGTTCTCGTAGAGTTTCAGATTCGCGTCGAAGAAACCAGACGAGCATTCATCCTGCCAGAGATTGCCTCTTCGAGCAGAATCGGAGAATGGCTGAGGACGACCAAGAGCGATGGCATCTCTTGGTATCTCGGCCGGTCTGCCTACTGTCATGCTGAGCGTCCGATCTAAGAGTACCATTCCATACCAAACACGCTTCTTGAGCTCGGCCTCAACAAGATCGGTATTCCTTGATGCCTCGGCAGAATGCAGACCAAGAGAATACGCGATCTTGATCGCTAGAGACAATATATACGACGGTTTTGCTGAGCTGTGCGTGCTTTGCAGGTAGAGTGTCATGAGTAACAAGGTCTGTACAGTCTCAAGAGTGACCCCAGTCTCGGAAAAGACTTGCTTCAGAGCCAGCTCCGAGGCGGTCTCGTACCATGCTTCAGAGTCAACATTTACGTGTGCCAGCGTTGATCCTGTATTGTTGGTCATTGCGAGTCGAGTCTCCAACCATTTCAGATACACGACTCACCACTGTGCGGCCATGACATCGCCGCTAGGGCAAGAACGATGTAGAGCAGCGCAAGCCAGCTAGGTCGAACGGCCTTGAAGTTCGCTCTCTTGACTTCTTCGTAAGTGTCCAGAAATCGACCTTCGTGCAGATATGGGTGCTAACAATCATCAGTCACGGACGTTTGACGACGTGATAATGAACATACCACATGTCCGCAATTGAGGAAATAGCAAGAAATCAGCTCTCGAATCTTCGAATGTCCTGGTAGAGCAAATGTCCCTTCTGATCTTCGCGACCTGTGAGCCCCCGACCCGGCTGATGCTGATGTAGCCTTGCCCCGTTGACCAGGATGGAAGCTCGGTCCAGGGTGATATCTGCTACTGCTTTGGGGACGAGAACCCTTGCTCAATGCACGTGAGACCAGGCGCAAGAATGCAATATTGGACGAAGGGCCGAAGAAGGCGAAGTCATCCCGTGTAGTGAGAGGCACGATTCCGATGCCATCTGCAGTGCCTTCTGCTAGGCTGTTCTGAAATGCGATCTCGGAAACAACGATCCCAGCACCATTCGACTCCTGAGCGGATGCACTTGTTTCTGGCACGTTGAACAGTTGATGTTCTGTGGTTGCAGGTGCTGTCGAATTTGTACGCCGGTCAAATAAGGACAGTGTTCGCTCGAGATATTGTATTCGACCTTCCAAGCTTCGCACCGTTGAGGTGAATTCTTCCCTCAGTAAGTCTGTCTTAGATAACGATGTAGGGTATGAGCATTCTGAGCCTTGCTGGTTGCAAGCTGCGCAAATAGGCGACTCTCCATCACATTTGGACTTTCGTTCGCGACACGGTTTGCAGGCAATGGCAACGCGCCGGCGCTTCGTAGGACGTGGCTCGGCTTCTCCATCATCATCACGGCCATGACTTGGTGATCCATTGGTGCTCATGGCGTTGCACAGCTTGGGAGAGGTCTCGTCGGAGGTTTGTTCCGGGCAGCTGACAGGGAGATCATGGTTTGGCCGGAGAAAATTTCCGGAGAGCGGGAAAGGATGCCGAGGAGGGGAGAGTTCTGCAGCCACGCAAGTCGGAACACTTGTGAGTCCGTCAGGTCGACTATTACAAAGCAAGGACCATAGGATGCGAATAGAACGATGATAGAGAACAGATTATAACATCATCATGTCAAATATTAACTAATTGGACGTCAAGCTTACTCCAGGTCCTACTGTTTGGCTTGCCATGTCTCCCCGGCGTTGGCTCCGCTGAATACCACAATACCCGTATTCTTATTATCTCACTCATGCCATCGATCACGACTTCCAAGCATCTCCCAGCTGTCAGTATTACCCTCTCTCAGACATCTGCTCCTCCTCAGCCAGAAGCTTGTCCCAACTCTCTCTTCATTTGATCATACTTGCCGCTGGTCGAGCAAGCTGACGTAACAACTTCCAGATGTCGTCCACTGTACTGTTCATGGAATTGGTGTTTCGAGCATAGGATGCTCAGGATATTGTGACGTGCAGGCTGCGTCAAGTGTTTGACGTCTGTACTATTGCAGCCATCCAGAGATTCGATCAACCGGTAGTAGGTGGTAGTGGTTTTGCGCTCTTCCATGGTTCTTGTTGGGCACGCTTGCATTTCGCAAGAAGTCTCTGCCTTCGTGCCTCTTCAGACATGTTGTAGTCGTCTTCCCTGGGGGCAAGAGGAAGTGTCGTCGTCATCAGGGCACTGTCCAGTGACGAGGCAGATGAGCTGATACTGAAAGTGCTGGAGGAGGACTTTCGTCGGCTGCTGAGCTTTGAGAAACCCATTGTTGCATAGACTTGTGCAGTAGATGAGCTAGGTTGGTCTGATGATATAGCTCGTGCAGTCTTGTAGTGCCTGTGAGAATAGTAATGCTTTGACAAACAGGACGGACGCGTATACTTATACAGTAAGTATGGACTTTAGACGGGCATACCCCAGACGCACGCAATCACTCGTCTCACCCGATCAGTCAACCACGCTCTTTAGCTCCATCCGATACGAAGGGGAAGAGCATCATGACCGCTAACTGGTCGAGACGATCTTACAAAGCGGAAGTTCGGATTTTGAGGAGCGCCAACGGAACGATGGAGTATGCATCTTGCCGATCATTTTTGCTCGGCGGAGATAGCACCGGCCGATTGATTGGCCCGTGACGCGGCCCAGAACTTGCAACCGGAGCCGAGACGACGCCCTCAGTCGTGGTCTTTGTCTTCTCATGCATGGGAAGCGTGGCCGCATGCAAGTTCGTCAATGAGTCGATGAGCAGGTCACTTGGCAGGCTCCAGAACACCATCAGTCGCTGCTCGCCAAGGGACAAGCGAGTCGATGAAGCCACGTTCCAGAAAACGTGGGCATTGGTTCTTGGCGAAAACGTTTTGGTAAGTAAGACTTCGATGGGACACCGTCCCTGAGGCCTGCAGACTATACCCCACGTCATCATGGCCATCAGGACCGCCTTCACGACCTACAAGGCTGCTGCGTATTTCGAAGTGCCATGGAAGACGACATCTTGACAACACGTGGCTTGGTTGCGCTTGTAGATAACAAGCCGACTTAGTCTCGGCGTTGAGCCTATAGTTGACGACCAGCGATCATGACATTGGACCCCCGGATGATGTCAATCCGCAGATATTCAGTCGAAGGGGATATTTTCCACAAATTTGACTGCATCTGCTCAACGCCTCCGGAAATAGTGTGAGCATCGCTGACGCCAATGTCATCACAGGGTGAAAGACCATTCGACGCTCAAGATGCTCTCTGCAGTGCCCCAAAAGTGGAAATGCACGGCGACAGAGCAGTCCAATCTGTTCGGGACGGGTCTGCGAGCCACGTGGAGCCATTGAATCTGTTTCGCCGTCCCAGAGAGCTAGGGCCCTAGTTGTGAAATATTTTCGTATGTCGCAAACTTGACTCAGTCCAAATTGATGCCTATGTGCTGACGAGCGACAACGGGTCGTCCACTTTCGCAGTGCACCACGAAGCTCAGGGTAATAACGCCAGCTCAATCTATATACTCACTCTTCAGTCAGGATAATGTATGCGGGCATGTCGTTGTCTTTGATACCGGAGGATGCTAATGACTGTGCGATCAAGAAGAAGTGTGGGAGATGCTAGCGCTATCATGCCCGCCCTGCCTATGCTTCCTACAATCGCGAAGAACGGATTTAAGCCCTGCTTCCATTCAAGAAGCTTCCATACCGCACTGTTGATCCAGTGGTCATATAGCTCTTCCTACAATCGTCGATTTGTTGTTAGCCAAGGTATACAAAACTGGCGAAGCAAAATTACTCACATAACTGAACGCACGCTGTGTCGATGAGATGCATTTTGTGGAGCGCAAAACGCAAAAAGAATGTCGAGCTTGATCATTTGATCAATGAATATAGGAATAGCCGAAGGCGGGGCTCGAACCCGCGACCTTGAGGTAATCTTTGCTGCGTAAGAGCCACACGCTCTACCGATTGAGCTACCCCGGCAGGTAATTGGACGGAAGTGCTTAATGATCACACATAAAGCCTTTATTATGGACCCGAATACAGGCCGACAGTCTCGCACCCTCATGATCAAAGCAATATGACTGCGAAAGCAAGACAGGCACGAGCAATATAGCAGACACACGGGAAACAGTGCAACGACTCAAGAGATCATTAGCTTGGCAATCCGCCTTTCTGATGGAAATATCCCATACTCTCGATAAAACTGCCAGTTTATGCCTCATCCTTGTTCTCGACATTGGCATGATACACAAACTTCATGGCGGCTACCAGCAGTCGTAGAGATTGGAGATCGCTTCTTGAAACGAAGCGTCGCGTCTCAGAAGGAATTGCACAATTGCGATTATGTATCCGCAGATTCTCACGGCAGTCCCCTGTACTGACGCTCCAAAGGACCTTAACGATGCCTAGATGTATATACGCGTATGTATGCTAAGGAGTGCATGGCCATGAGGAGTACGCTCTAAATTGCTGATACAAAGTAATCATCTCCCAGGCCGGATGTGTGCATGGTAGGATGAGACACAGCGCACTGGTCTACGGACCTGTCTTGAATACAGAAAGCTCTTCTGCACTGACCAGCCAGATGACATCGAATGCTCGTACAGGACTAGGTGCGGCGCATGACCGGAGATATGGTCTTGTTTCATCTGTATAGAAGACGCAGGGAAGAAATAGGAAGCGGTGATCTCCATTTATGGTGTGGACTTGATAGTGGGACGCTGCTCTGACAGGATCGGTGGGAGTGGAACAGTACAGGTGATTCCAGGCTCGAGTCGCCAATCATTGACCAATGTACCAGCTCCACTACGGGGAGAAGGGATTTCGTGGTGTTGTATAGGCCTGAACAGAGAACAGCGGGTCCAGCTAGAGGAGACCAAGTTCATATGTAGCACTGATCAACACAACCGCCCAGAAGCCCATGTGATTTCGAAGCTTCATTACCTTTTCAGATCATGGCTGCAAGCGAACAGCGCAGCCAGATCCACGAAGCATCATACTAGAGCAGAAGGACAAGTAGTGTCTGGACAATCAGTTCGAGCAAGTGCTTGCCGATCGTGCTTTCATGTTGCACAGCATACGTGAGATCTGCGGTGTACGCATGCGGGAGGTTCACCAATTCGCTAATGATTCGTACGAGTGATCGAGAGGATTTTCAGTGGGACTGCTGTCGCGTAGAATAGCGAGGTCTGGTCTCGCATCGGCAATGGTCGGAAGTCAACCTCAGAGACATCGAACTTATTGCGTACTAGATAAGTTAAAGCATCGTCCAGACCGGATTAATGGGGCGCGTTCAGACGTACTGCATGCATGTCGAAATGTTTCAAATGTTTCTGTGTTGCGCACAGCGCCAGAGATCAGGACCTTCAAATCGGGTCGCAGATCGAAGAACATCCGGAGTGTGCCGACCAGAGCAGAGATCGCTATCTTATCGTAGGTCTGTATACATGTCAGAACATAATTCTAATTGGGTCATACAGCAGACTCACAATATCGGCACCGAGTACAAGATCATATGGCCAGGCTTCGCACTCTTCTTCGACCCATGTACCTTTTAGACTTCTGCCCCAGCGCAGAACGCTAGCATTGATAGTCTGTTCGTCGTCGAGACCATTCAAGAAGAAGTTTTCTTTCAGGGCTTCGACTACGCCTTCGTCGCCATCTGTGGCTGAGACATGCCGTGCATGCAGGTGTTTCGCAGCCAGAATTGAGAGAATGCCAGTACCAGCGCCGAGCTCAAAAATGCTTTTGCCTTCGACAAGTTCCTTGCCAGCTGCAGAAAGTAAGTACGATGAAAGATGCAGTGCGGCCTCCCAGCTGTCACAGCGTCAGCATCTGTCACATTGCATCAGGAAGATCGTACCAACGTTCTGAAGCCTGTGGTAAGAGAGCCAGAAATCAAGTTTCGACGTTCCAGCAGCGTGATCTCAGGCTCTTCGCGGTAGTGGAGGTCTAAAGAAGCTGTTGGTGGCAGACATGAGAATGTTACATATGATTTCTGCTGTACTGCTGTACTTTCAGAGGGCAGGTCTGAAGCCATAAGAGACGATAAGAGAGACATCAGATCGTCTGATATTTCCTAGCAAGTTGACAAGAATCAGAAGAGCGTGAAATATTGTAAGTGAAATATGAAATTGAGGTTTCGTGAAAGAAATTTTGATGATGGAACAGACCTACATCCTCCTCAGGGTCTTCTATAGCCTTTTCGATTCTCGCTAGCAGAGGTTTCAGGACGCGAAGCTGATAACGTTCTGATGGAAGCATTGCATTCTTCTCCTTGTCGAAAAGGTTGCTGTATAGCCATGTTTGCACCGCAGCATCTCTGAGAAGCTGCTTGGGCGGCCATGCGAGGAAGTCTGGCTCAAAGAGCTGGAAGTATTGCCTTCGGAATAAAAGCAATTGCGGATCCATGCCGGGTTCAGGGCAGGCAACGACAATAATATTGGGGAGAAATGGTGTGGGGAAGAGCTTTCGTTTCATACATGTATGCTTGACCTCAATGCCTTAGGCAGAAGATCTTGGCGAACTTCCTCGGCAAGAGCCGCCCACATCGAAATCCGACTTTGCACAGACGACACTTTCTCCACCCAGGCGAGCGCTCATCGCAACTTTCGTCAACCACCATCTCTTCGACAACTACTACCCACGATGGCAGACTCACAGGTGACCCTGCGCACGCGCAAATTCATTCGCAACCCGCTCCTCGGCCGCAAGCAGATGGTAGTGTGCGTATATACGATCGACCTTCTACCCACAGGACCTCGAAAGGCGCATGCTAACATCTAATTCCTCCGACAGTGATGTCCTTCACCCATCGCGCGCCAACGTATCCAAGGATGAGCTCCGACAGAAGCTCTCCGAGCTCTACAAGACCAACAAGGACCAAGTGTCCGTCTTTGGTTTCCGCACCCAGTACGGTGGTGGCAAGAGCACCGGATTCGCACTCCTCTACGACTCCGCCGAGGCCATGAAGAAGTTCGAGCCACACTACCGCCTCGTCCGCTACGGACAGGCCACCAAGATCGAGAAGGCCTCGAGACAGCAGCGTGAGTGCACCCTGCATGTGTGGTGGATTGAGACAGTTATTGTCTACATGGACACAACATACACAAACACACATGTGAGTCAAGATGCTGATATTCGGGTGATATCTAGGCAAGCAGAGAAAGAACCGATCGAAGGAGTTCCGCGGTACTGCCAAGACGAAGGGTGCCGCCAAGGACAAGAAGAAATAAGCGCTGCGCGACACGACTGTTACGATGGGTATGGTTGCGCTGCAGAGTCATGGTCTTTATACCTGCATATTCTGGTGCCTAGAAAGGAGCACCGGTCTGGCGTTTATGCTGTGGGTGTAAGTTCATTAGGACGTGCAATACAAAATACCATTTCCGTCGACGACATAGCATTATTCTCCACCAACGGACAATCAGGGAACCCCTTCTCGCTATTTTGAAACACACTTTTGTTTCCTCGGTGCGTTGCATCTATCACGAATCCCACAATATCTGCACTTCCCCCGCGTCGTATCTTGAGCTTTTCGCACCTAGGTACTCTTCAGGAAAGCCAACTCTACCTCTCCGTGACGAGCCTAGATCTCTCCAGCATATTCAGCAAGCACATCAAGCCTGAAACATGGGCTGCATGACTCTATGACCGTGAACTTGACATTCCTCAGCATAGCTGCGCGTCCAAAGCCTACCAACACACGTAACAATCATGCCCACGATACAGTGCCTGACCCATGCAGTCCTTTGTGCACACCACTCAGCAAGAGCAAGATCTGCCCGTACCACATCGTCCAGCATCCCAGCCCTGAAGACCTTGCTCACCTGCGTCACGGCAGGTAGACCATTCTCACAATCAACCATCCTGATCCCTCATCAGTGGAAAGGGAATTCATCCAGCACTCTCAAGTCAAGCAATCAAAACTACAACTCCACATAGAAATAAATGCACGACTCATGCCAACGCCATCGGCAGCGGTCACGGGTTGCGCTGCCCGGTCATCATTAGTGTCTGACAGGAATTTGGAGGTGAGGTGCTCGAGCGGCGCGGAATACTTCGACCTTTTTGGTCTTTTTGCCCCACAATAAGAGCAGCGAAGTTCCTGCATTGACGTCGTCGTCGTAGAATTCGTTTGTACTGGTGGTATTAGCAGTCGCAACGTCAGGTCCTGATCTGAGATCATCATGATGATGTCTGCGTCGTCGTGAATGTGCAAGCAACTGCGGCGAGTTGCGAGTGGGAAGGGAAGTCGAGGTCGAAGTGGAAGGTGGCGATCAGGTGCAATGCGTATTTCGCATGGCAGAAGAGAAGCCTGCGACCAGAAGAGAGATGGCGATGAATTGCCATTTCCATAGCCAGATTATCATTTCATACTATAGTACGCATCTGTGAACAGGAGAGTCTGTTCAGTCTTGCGTGACTGCACTCAGCATGCGAACAGATGCTGCTGGACATGTGAGAGATCATGCAGCTCGCGACAACGAGCAACTTCCCAAAAGCATACCACCGGACTAACCTCCTCACGTCAGGAGCTTGCTTCACTATGCCTGTGAGAGTACCTCAGTAGAAGACCTCGATACTCAGGCATTAATGATTTGTGTGAACGAAGGTCGAGACTGGATCGATGCCAGCAGTGGACTTGAGCCTCCCACCTCCAGTACTATCGTACCCGTGCCAATGTGAGTCTTGGCCGCGACGTCAGTAGAACGCCGTTCAAGTCATTCTCGCTAACCTTACGAATGACCCAGGCAAGCTAGCTTGAGGAATTGAGGGACGCTCGTCAGTCAGGTCGCCCGGCTCCATTTCTATAGACTAGGTTCGCTCATCCATGTCACCTCAGCGAAGTACCGAGGAGAGCAGCATCGGCTCTAGAGTGTGCAAAGATGACCCGATTGGTGACCATCGAGGTCCTGACAGAGAAGTAGGAGTGAGTATTGGTCCCAGATTGCATGTACTGAGATGAACGACCGGAATGGCTACATGAGGATCTCACAAAGTCCCGGAGCTCGATATGCAGTGGAAAAAGCACGCTAAAAGGAGAGAGTCAGAACTTACATGATTGTGTTCTTGGGACCTTGATGATGTCGACGATGATGCGATCGAAAGCAAGCCTCGATCACAGCCACCTTGTCGTCGGCTACATCGAGCGGGAGAGCAACATTAAATAGGCAACAAGCGGAAGCCGTCTCCTTACGATGTTTGCGTGAGCTGGTGGAGTCAAACGCGCAAGCTGCACACGAATAGCAAAGGAAAAGCTACGAGGAAGAGAACAGTTCTCTGGTAAGTCAAAGCACTTCGTCGCGGACACTGCCTCCGTTCTAGGCTTCCCTGCTGACAGGGACGATGGTGGCGGGGAAGAGCAATTGTGAAACGAGTCATTCCACACGAGCTGAGGTGTTGCAGTGTGGAGGTTTGGCCGGGATAAGTCAAGCAGGAGGTGTCGTCGTTTGGGGTGCGTGCATATCGACGTCTCGGGCTGTACCGACGGCACTGGTGCATGCCTGGAAAGGGACATTGTCGGATTGCGTGGGGTCCCACATTTTCTGCGGATTGTCATAGGCGGTGCGTATTTTCCTTGATCAGTGACGATTGAACCGAACGTATGCGCGCGCTTCCGGCGGGAGAGCATTCTCTCTCAGACGTGGGCATTCGCTGCGTGCGGTCAAGTGCTGAGACAAGTCGCAATCTCGATGATGAGCAAGCAGCGGTCTGGCTTTGCATGCTCGTGCTGCGATCAGTGGTTGCTACTTTGCAGGGCCGCAATACTGTGGTGCACGTGCAAGAGCAGCTGCCAATGGGGATGAAGCCGCAATAGCGGCGTAGAGAAGGGTAGGATTGGCAGAAGATGCACTTGGGCGAGTAGCAACTAGTAAATGATAAGGGCGTGTGCGTGTGGTTCGATATCTGCTTCTGGTTTGTGTGTAGCCGGTCGAGCATGGAGCAGGCGGGAGGTGGTGGACGATGATGTCTGGACTGTACTGGCACCGGCGGAAGCAAATGGGATTAAGGCGGGAGCACATGCAGTCGTTGTCGTGATCGGCGCCTCTTTCACGTCCAACTTTCATTTCGCAAAGCTGTGCCCCAAGATTAGCAGATGCCGAGATGTGTGTACAATCGCCGAGCTGATATCTGTAGGGAGAGATGCGGAATGGAGTCTCGGTCGGGTGCCGGATGGAATAACGTTACGTGAGACTTGTCTGTGGTGGCACACAGAGAGAGCGGCGGCTTTATCCATCTGATTATTAGTGGCTCCTCGTCCCTTGCACCATTCGCGTCCGATATGTGTCCATACTCTGCATTACACGCAGACCCACCAAGCAGCAATAGCGACATCCACGTCCACACCCACGCGCACGCAACTCGTCCATCCAGGTAACGCCGCAGGAAAGTGTAAGATACGCGATTGCGTTGACAACTTGCTCATTTTTCAACTTCCATCTCTTCTTCTTCTGCTTCTTCTGCCTCTTCTGCCTCAGTCTTCCCCCCCTTCCTCTCTTTGTCGTCCAGGAACTCTACCTCTCTTTGTTGTTATCGTGCAGCACAACCAGCATACCGAGCTTATCTATCTCGCTCTCTCTCTACTGTGCGACTGTGACTGACAACCGCTTTCAACCTCGACTCCCGAGTCATACGACACTGAAACATTCGGGCTTCCCGCTACGTCAGTGTAACAATCACGTCCAGATATGCACGAATTCCCATGCGCATCGAGCTGACCATACACTCTCAACAGTCCATACAGACCACACCACTACTGCTATCCACCTGCACTCCTGCGTCAGCACATCCTCGATCCAGCTACGCCCAGCAACCATCCCATTCGCCGTCACTCGCTTCACCGCTACACACCTCTGCAGGCGACCACTCCAAGGACGACACATCCGCAGTACAGAAGTAGTACCCACACGGCTGCTTCATCCACATCCGGAAGGAACAGCCCAATCGGCAGCATTGTGCATGAAGAGGCCTGAGAATACCCGATCACAATATGAGCCAGAAGGTCGCGCGAAACAATGGCAATGCCACCAATCGCAAGTCCCTTCCACCTCATGCCCGACCTTCCAAGCCTCCGCCGTTGAGGAGGGGCACCAGCTATAGTCATCCTCACCCGCATTCACATTCCCGGCCAACCTCGAGCGGGACCAGGAAACCTC
Organism: Microcyclosporella mali; assembly: GCA_002785985.1. Taxonomy (NCBI): domain Eukaryota; kingdom Fungi; phylum Ascomycota; class Dothideomycetes; order Mycosphaerellales; family Mycosphaerellaceae; genus Microcyclosporella; species Microcyclosporella mali. The sequence goes on from NHNU01000017.1 coordinate 669,131, forward strand.
AGGCAGAGGTCGAAGTGCAACATCTCGAAGAAGAGGAGAGCGGCATGGCGAGCTTCTTACAGTTCTGGTATGCTTGTATCAGAAGGTCTGTATATGGACATCGCCGTGGCTGACAAGTGATCAGCGCAACATGCGAGAGACAGATCGTCACTCCAGGCTCCTCAATATTATACTGCTCTGAGTTGTGAGTCAAGCTTCTGCCACTTACCAGGAATCCTCTCTAACACATGTTTTCGCCCAGGTGTCGCAAAAAGGACGTCTCCAGACCTGCCTCAATTCAATCCCTGGAATCCGTCATGTCGCCCTCGGCCATGTCGGCAGCTGCCTCCCTCTACTTCGACTCCCACCCTCCTGCAGACATTGTTCCTCAGAGATCACCCACAGTCCTCCGCCCTGCATCGATCGCCTTCTCTGACCTGTCTCTCGACGACTCTGACTCCTCGAGTTCCATATATGGCCGTCGAGAGAGTAGCGATGCCTACTCCACCCACTCCCGTCCTCGCTTCTCCCGCGCTCAGACAAGCTCCGACACCAGCATCATGCCTTCGTTAATTCACTCACCAAGCTCTTCATACGGCACGATCGCATCCAACGCTTCTCACCGGCCTCTCCCACCCCGCCATAACCCTTTCACCACAACGAACTGGACCAAGTCCATAGATCTCGTCATACCCTGCTCGCCCTCGACGAGTCCCACGACGCTACTGAAAGATGCAAGTCTGAAGAGCAGTGCGAGCACTCTCACCTCCTTTCGTGTCGCAGAAGCAGGAGACATATCATACGAAAAACGAGGCCCAATCTCTCCGCAGAGGTCCTCGGAGCGGACCTTGAAGCAGCTGTTCTCTCACGATGCTATGAAGGCAGCGCCGAGATCATCACACACATCATAGTCTATGAATCTAGATGCTTTCATGGAGCACAAGACCGAATACCATCGGCGGGAGTTTTTATGGGGAGGCTATATACCAAAAGTCATTTTGGACGGGTTACCGGCGTTTTTTGTTGTTTCGAGAAAGGTTGGATAGCGGAAATCTAGTACGCACGGGGGCGATAGCGATGGCGTTTTGGAAGAGACATTCCGTCTTCACTCTTCTCGAAGATGGAAATATGAGCATCAATTCTACACCCTGCACTCGCAGGGCGACACTCCACTTCTATCTACTACTGCGCCACACTCCTCGAACTCTCGCCCACAGCTTGCACACTCGTCTTGACGTCTGATTCCTTGCCAGTATCCTGCCGCCAATCCCGCGACTCTGTAGAAGTGTCCACCAGCTGCTCACCCTCCACCACCAGTACCACCTCCCCAAGCTCCTCCTCCTCCTCCCCCTCCTCCTCCTCTGCCACAGCCAATCTCTCCCTCTTCCGATCCACCCTCCTCCTCCAAGGCCCATACACCACCACCGACACGCCACCAAACACCACAAAAGACCCACAGATCGCGCCGCCGATAATATCATAATTCTCCCCCGCTCTCGCCACCCCATCCCAAAAACCCCCTTTCAGATCCGGCCGGATGCTCTGCACCATGGTCAGCAATTGCAGCACGCCAATCGTCACCGCGACGGCGACCGTGATGGCCGTCAGGACGATCTGGTAGTATAGCACTGCGATGGCGTCTTTGGCCAGGCGCGCCGACGTGTACAGCGACATCATGGCCGCGCCGTCAAAGGTGTCGAGCAGACACATGCCCGAGGTGAAGAGGATGGGGAAGAGGAGGATCAGCCAGATGGATGTCCCTTTGGCTGCTTGGATGGAGGAGATGCCGAGGAGTGCCACTTCGGAAGAGGTGTCGAAGCCGAGACCGAAGAGCACGCCCAGGGGGTACATTTTCCAGGGACGGTCGATGAGTCTGAAGGTGCGTCTGAGCAGGCTGGTCATGCAGCCGACGCCTTCGAAGGAGGAGAGATCGAGGCTTGCATCGTCGTGGCGGCCGCCGGGTGGGGAGGCGAGGGCTCTGCGGAGGAGTTGGTGCAGTTTAAAGAGGATCCAGGTGTTCATGACGCCGAGGAGGATGAGGAAGGCTGCGGAGATGGAAGAGCCGATGATGCCACCGACGTCTGAGAAGGCGCCGAAGCGGTCTTGGATGGCGGCCGAACTGGCTGCGACGACGATGGATGTGACGAGCACGATGGTCGAGTGGCCGAGGGAGAAGAAGGTGCCTACGGTAACGGGACGTTGCCCGGAGGCTATCAGACGGCGCGTCATGAGGTCTATGGCGGAGATGTGGTCGGCATCGAGAGCGTGACGGAGGCCTAGGGTGTAGGCCAGCACGGCCGTGGAGACGAGAGCAGTGTTGTAGTGGAGCACTATCCCGACGGCTGTCCAGACGAGAAATTGAATGAGGATGAGAAGGAGGATTATAGCTACGGCTGGGCCGGGCAGTCGTCTGATCCAAGGAATGCGGGAGTGGTATCGCGAGGCTTTTGCCTTGATGTTTGCCAATATGAGTGGGCGTGAGGTGTCCATGGCGGGCTAGCTGGGAAGAGGATCTGAGGTGGTTTTGGGCGTTATTCTCAATGTGGGAGTCTCATTCTCAAAGATCTCTTTAGTTTTGCGCTGCTTATAGGAGTAGAAGTAACATTTACTCCTCGATCTTAATGTATCGAGAATCAGTGGAAGTCGATGTCGCAACGCGGAACTGGCCGATGTCTCGCCAACTCATCAGATACCCAAGTGGGGTTATCCTGTGGTGCGATAGCGGGGCATATCGATAGATTTACGTGTGATTTTCGTTCTCTCATGCAGAGCAGTCAGCCAAGTCCATCAAGGTGTCGAATCGTTGGTTTCGAACGTCGCATGAACAATCCATACTCGCACGTATGATCCCTCTGCCATACTCGAAGTCCATGTTAAGCGGTTGCGGCTTGCGCTGCTGCTGAGAAAGCACTCCGCAAGGATCCCTTCAGTTCATCTTATTCTCTGTGGGCTCTGTCGATCTTCTTTCCACTTCTTCTCTGCAGACGTGGTCGTCGAGAATGCTGATGTAGGGGACGTCTCCTCCATCGTCCGACAAGCCGCGCGACGTTGCTGCAGATCAGCAAGACACTCGTTCAAAGCCCAGCTGTGACGTCCAACACAGCTCCCTGTCCTGCGATAAGTCCAGAGATAGCGGTACTGTTGCGAGATTGACAGCCCGATCATACTCGCATAGATACGGCGAAATTGAACTTGACTGCGGCTCGCGACGAGTTGTTGTCCGTGATGGAAGATAAGCTGGAGCCAAGGTCTGGATGCACTGGCCTAATGCCTCTCCATTTCCAGGCTGGGTGTCTTACACGACTGTCGTGCCGCGAGCGGGTGTGTACATGTGCTGCGAATATACGACTTGCTTGCACGACGACTCGGTACTTTCACAGCTGTACTTCAAGCGGACGTCACTGGTACTTGGTCACGCATAGACTGGCGTTCGTACCACCAAAACCAAAGCTATTGGTGAGAGCTGCATTCACAGTCGTCTCTTGTGGTTCATTGGGCACGTAGTTGCAATTGAAATCCTCCGGAGGGTCGCCCGCGATATCCAAATTGAGAGTCGGTGGCAAGACGTTCTGTGACGATCAGATGAAGCAATCACACTAAGAGTGAATAGCACTTACGTGATGAACAGCAAGAATGGTGAAGATTGCTTCAACAGCGCCGGCAGCTCCAAGCAGATGTCCGATGGCGCCTTTGGTGCTGCTCACATTGATTTGATAGGCATCCTGCTTGCCCTCCTCGCCAAGCAAGATGCGCTTGATCGCTTGATTCTCGGCTGCATCGCCTAGCTTGGTAGATGTCGCATGTGCATTGACATAGTCGATCTGAGAGGGCTTGACTTTGGCATGCTTGAGAGCTTGCTTCATCGCCAGGTATGCGCCAGCGCCGTCCTCTTTGGGAGCGGTCATGTGGTATGCATCTGACGACAAACCATAGCCTCTTACTTCAGCGTATATCTTTGCTCCACGGGCCCTGGCATGTTCGAGTTCCTGACGATAATCAGCATTGATCTGAACCGTCAAGCATGGCCGCACTTACCTCGAGAATAACAATACCCGCGCCTTCCCCAATGACGAAACCGGCTCGAGCCCGATCGAAGGGTCTCGAGGATGCAGCTGGGTCATCGTTCCAGTCGGTCGCTAAGCTGCGAGCTCTGGCAAAACCCGCAATTGCAAGTGGATGAATACATGATTCTGCGCCGCCTGCAACCATGACATCTGCATCTCCAAAAGCGATCAGTCTGGATGCATCACCAACGGCATGCAGTCCGGTGGTACACGCAGTTGTAGCAGCATGATTGGGACCTTTAAAGCCATATTTGATGGAAACATGACCGGCAGCGAGATTGATGAGTAGTCTTGGCACGAAGAGAGGCGACACTTTGCGATATCCCGATTGATGAAAGGCGACGGAAGTCTCATAAGCCTCGTCCAGATTTCCAATCCCGGAACCTATGGTGACTCCCGTAGCTTCCAGGTCGGCCGGGCTGGTGGGACTCCATCCTGCATCCTCCAGCGCCTCATGGGCCGCAGCGATGGCGTACTGGGCAAACAGAGCCATCTGGCGCTCCTCGCGTGCAGCGAGCCAGTCCCGCGCCTGCCACCGACCTTCATCTCGGCTGCCCTGAGGTACGAGACCGGCGACACGGCTTGGGAGTGTTTCAAATTGAGGTCCGCGAGTGTTGGTGGATGTGAGGCCACTTCGGGCTTCCAACAGACAACGCCATGTCTGTCGAACGCCAGCAGCGAGAGGCGTGATTGCACCCAAGCCGGTGACCACGACGCGTCTCATCGCTCATCTCATCTCATCTCATCTCATAGCTGAGGCGTTGGAAATGCTGCGAGAAGGCGTAATGGTGATAGGTAGCAGCTTGTACGACTGTTGTGCGTGTTCGTTATTGTTTGACGTGCCTGGCCCCCACTTCGATCAGGTATTGGTACGGCAGACGACCCGAGATTAGTGCCATGACATAACATGGATGTAAGCTTCCCACCCACGTGCGGCGCTCTGGTCCGCTTCCCGTCTCTTCTTCATCCTTTCTTGTTGCCATCCGCACCTCCAACACCGCCCAACAACATCGATTCCTATCTGATTAGTCGCTGGCTGACCAGCTGGCTGGCTGACTGGCTAGATCTCGCGCTGATGTCGACATCAGGCGTCCGCAGCGAACTTTGATTACGCTTTCACATCGCAACGCCAAGGTCGAGACTTTCAGCTGAGCGCCGATCGCCCTCTGTAACTGGCACGAGTGGCTGGACGTGCAGCCGAACACGAGTCTGTCAGCAACCTTGGAGAAGAAGCGAGGCACAGCAGAGACAGCACAGCGTAGTTCGCACTCCGCAGCCCTTCCTGTCCATCTCGCTCCGAACTGTCTTTCCTCTCGCTTCCTTCCAATTTCACATGAAACTCCCTATGGCGGTCCGCGACTAACAATTCTATTGATGGAATGATTGTGACAATGCGATCGACATTGGCTATGCGCTCATTCCGGCCCTTCTGCGAACGCTCGACTGTGAGTTGCCATCGCGTCGAGGAAAGCAGCAGCCCTCACTCTTACTACCAGACGATAAAAGTCGTATGCAGACGCAGTGTTCCATCCGGACTTCGCGTGGTTGCAACGGCTGCTGACCCCACCCACGACAAATCACAAGTCGCAGACGAGCTGCTGTGCACCCGCTGCTTGTGGCGCGTACCCTGCTAGGTGGGAGGTGAATGTCGCTTCCTCAATATGTTTCTCAGGCTCGCTACCAATCCCCCGGCTATCGAGCATGGTAGGTGAGCTTTATGACGCTCATATCTGGCCCTTGAATTGACCTTCGACTGCAATTTTCCGCCAATTTCACGAACAACACGTACTGCGAAAAGAGACTTTCGTAAAGCATACAAGTCGTCTCGCACAGATACTGACTTTCAGCTATTGCCGTCCACGGCGCAGCGGGCTTGCCCGTAGAGGAATCGATTATCCCTCCCCGCAGGAGAGCTCACGCCAAAGGTACGGGTGTGCTGTTCTGGTGCTGACATGCACAGCCTTTACGCGCCAGCCCAGCCCTCCCATTCGCTATCGACGCAAATCATACCGCACCTCTGAACTCTTATTCCGCAGCTGCTTGCCCTACGCGGTCAGACCAGATCTACCTTGCGGTCCGGCAGGGTTCGGTCCCGGCTCTAGCACCTGCGTATGCACCAGCAGTGCTGACTAGTGACTTGTAGCCTTTCTCAGCGCGGACCTCTAAAAGCTGTCTGTACCCACACCCGTCTTGTCAGACCTTTTGCGCCTCGTCCTACGAGATACGTCAACTCCGCTGGACGGGACAATACCTGGGACTTGGCTTTCCTGGACGAACTTCGCAACACTGCAAGCTGTGGCTGGACCTGCCGGATCAGCCTCTTCCTAGTCGCCAGCTGATCATGGACTCTAGAATAGAGGCAGGAAGCTCGCCGCGATTCTCAGAGACCGGCAGCTACAGCAGCAACGGTCCCAGATTCACTGAGCACTTGTAAGTATACCTACTGCGTGCTTCTGTCTTGCGCTTCGTGATCCCAGAAGGCAGCGGCGAAGGCAGCGCATAAGCAGGATCTTATCAGCTTCGGCTTGTGTGCTGATATGTCTATAGCAATAACTCTCCACCATATCAAGGATTCTCAGAGTATGACGCGGCTTCTGCGCCCATTCCGAGGTATGAGCAACCAGATGGTCCAGAGATGCAATACAGACTTTCAAACAAGGAACGACCAATGTCACCATCCGAACTGGTCTCGCCCTTGCCTGAGGTATATCACAAAGACGAGCAGGAGAAAGAAGTTGTTACGCACCCAACGCCAGGAAGCGATGAAAAGCATGCAGAGGCTGGTGAAACTACCACCAGTAAACCACGGAGAAGGATTTGCGGCATTCCTCTGATGTGGCTTCTTATCGTGATCGGTGTCATCATTGTACTTGCTATTGGGCTTGGAGTAGGGCTGGGGGTTGGCCTGAACAAGAGCAATGGGTGAGTCTTATCTCGAATGATTTCGAATTGGTGACTGACGCCGAAGAAGATCGTCAAATAGTAGTACAACAAGCCAACCCCTGGACCAGACGTACCTCATCGGCGGGGCTATTGACCCAGCCTATTACTCAACGACCGGTGCCTTCAATGGCTCTGGCATCGCCCTCGCTCAGCAATCGTTCTCTAGCAGCCTGACAAACGGCCAACAGGGCGCAATTGTTATGTACTTCCAGCATTGGACCGGCCAGATCCGTTACAAGCAATTGAGCTCTTCGGGCCAATGGGTTGGTGGCGACTCGTCGACTATTGTCGCGAGCGATGCCAAGAACAACACTCCATTGTCTGCTGTGAGTTACGTCGCAACAGGATACGTCTCGACTTGGCATGTGTTTTACATCGATACGGTAGGTGTGATTCAGCCAACATCTGTTCACATTATGTACTGACTTAATCAGAACAACACCCTGAGACAGCGATCGAATGCCAATGATAGCAGTGACTACACCACTGCTAATATTTGGTCGGACGGCCCGATCGATAAGCTGAATTTAAAGGTCTTTGACGCCGATCAGGTTGGTATGCAGGCATGCTGGTACGGCAACGACTACGGAGATAGTGACTATGTTCATTCTCCGATCCCCGGCTCGAACGAGACGAGCTCTAGCAGCAATGAGGTTGGCATGCACATGTGGTATGCGTCAGACAACAGCACTTTCCAACAATACGGCTGGAGACAAGGCGGCAACAACGAATGGGAGTTCCAGACAACTTTTGAGAACAAGAATGGCCACGCCGGTGTTGGCTGTTATAGCTGGGGACCCGGAACAGTCACCTACGTGATGATGGTGAACAACGAGAATACAGCAGAATTCTGGTGGCGAGATACGAACACGAATCTCACGAACTCGACCGCACATCCTATCAACATCTGGGTCAATAGTAAGTATTGCTACGAGCTAAATCCATTCCGCGAGTGGTGACTAACCTCGAAATTAGCCACCGACTGTGCCATCAACGACGTTTACCCGGCCACATCACTTGGATACACCAACTCGTTTTATGCACAAAATGCCGACGATCTCCTGTTCTATGGGCACAACATCTCGTGGGCGGCAGAGAACACCAGCCTTACGGAAAGCTTTCAGGTGACCAGCGACCAACCTCTGGCAGGAAGCCATCTTAGCGTCACAGAATTGCCTGGGCCTAGCGGCGGCAATGACCTCGTCGTTTTCTTCCAGACCAACGGAACGGACATTTCCGAGTACACCCGAGACGTCGTTGCGGGGGCGTGGGCATCTGTGCCTATCAGCATTCCGGCAACTTGAGCATAAGCAGACTCATCACTCTGTCTTTCGGGCAATTTAGCAGGGCGTTCAAGGTGGGAAAATTAGTGGTTACGACTTCAAGGAAGACATGATCTGGAAGAAAGCTGGGAGAGAACAGGACCTTCGTGTATATTTTCTACGAGTCACAAGCACGACTGACGATACCCTCACTTTCACTCATGGAGTTGGCGTTGTGATAGTCACGTACCTAAGAGTCAGTAAACGAGACCAGCTTCGTCGAAGCAGATTCACGGCCGCTTATGGACAGGCGTAATTAGGCTGAGGATGCTTCGAGAATGCCAAGTAAAAATCGCCCCTATAAGCAAATTACACGTGTTCTTCTTAGGTGAATTGCAAGTGATCAAACAGCCTGAGGCGTGCCATCCAGAGGGGAACAGATTCGGCCCCACTTGCTTTGGTGTGACACGCTCGGGACGCGTTCTCGCGACTTCACCTCACTTCCTTCTACCGGCTGATGTCTCGCGACAGATCTGCGACTTTCCAACCTTGCGACCTAAAACCGAATGATAAGCCCATCCCATTACACATTCGGAGTCGCATACACAACAACACTACATCATGGCGCGCGGACGGCGCAACAAGGAGCCTAGCCCACCGTCGCCCGAAGTCGAGGAGGTCGAGGTTCAGGAAGATGAGGATGATGAGCAAGGCGAAGAGATGGAAGTTGATGGCGCCCAGACCTTGCGGTTCGATCGAGCGTTGACTTGGCCGGCGGGAAAGGCAATTTCTGTCAGCGATCTGCTGCGACGCCTGGAGAGCTTGTGTGAGGAGCTGATCTCGCTGGAACAAGAGCTTGTCGTGCGCGAGTCGCTTATACCTAAGGCGCAAGAACTCGCGAGCAAGCAATTACTACAGCATAAGGACAATGGCGTTAAGGCGTACGCGTTGTGGTGCATTGTAGAGATGTTTCGACTGCTTGCACCGGATGCGCCTTACAAGCAGGGACAGCTGAAGGACATCTTCACTCTTTTCGTCTCACATGTGGTCCCTGCCATTGCGCATCCTGACGACCCATACAATGGTCCCCATATCAAGATTTTGGAGTCATTAGCAAGTGTCAAGAGCATCGTCCTGCTCGCAGACATCGCTGGAGCCGACAAACTAATGCTGGATCTGTTTACCAATTGCTTCGACGTTCTGGCCGGAGATTTTCGCGGCAGCGGCGAACAGCTGTCTAAGAATGTAGAGTTCAACATGACTGGTATCTTGAACTTTCTTATCGATGAAAGCACAGCTTTGCCACATGGTGTCATTGACATACTGCTCGCTCAGTTTCTGCGAGCGGACCCAAGCCTGATCTCTGGAGCCAAGAAGGGGGCGATGTCGGTGCCGCGAGAAGTGTCACCGGCTTATAACATGGCGAAATCTGTGGTCAACTCGAACGAAGAGAAAATGACACGCCACATCGGGCAGTATTTCAACTCTGTGCTAATTGATGCGACTGAGACAATGGCTACCGCTAAGCCGAATAAATCAAGAGGGAAGAAGCGGACCAGAGATGAGAGCGACGACGAGTCCGAGCTTGGTATGCCTGCCGCACCGTCCGACGCCGACTTGGAAGAGGTCGCCAAGGCACACAGACTGCTGAGAGAGCTTTGGAGGTCGTGTCCCGAGGCGATACGCAATGTGATCCCTCAGATTGAGGCTGAAGTGGGCACCGAAACCCTGCAGCTACGAGTGATGGCTGTACAAACGATAGGAGATATGATCGCTGGCATTGGTGCTGCAGGAACGCCTCCGCCAACGACACTGGATCCAGCTGCATATCCTTCTCAAAGTCTCGAGACTGCTCCAATGCCGCATAACCTGAGCGTCCTGTTGACCCCTGCTGCACCACACGCTTTCCCGTCCGTCTATCCGGACACATACGCTGCCTTTGCCGACCGTCAACGTGATAAAGCTTGGCAGGTGCGCAGCGCCTGGGCCATTCAAGTTGGCCGAATCATCCAGACTTCGGCGGGTGGCAAGGGCCTTGACTTAGAGCTGGAGCAAGGTCTATTGAAAGGGTTCTCGGACATGCTTGCCGATCAGGATGAAAGAGTCCGCCTGTCTACTGTACAAGCAATTTCCAACTTTGGCTTCAATGGCATCGTGCAGAAGCTTTGTGGATCCGGGGGAGTCAACTCGCCTGGATCCATACTCAGCACTCTAGCCAATCGTGTCAAAGACACAAAGGTGTCCGTACGAACGGCCGCCATAGATCTACTGGCGAAACTGTGGGGTGTCGCCGCTGGCGCAATTATCGAAGGTCGCGAGTATATCAGGGAACTTTTTGGCTCAATACCAGACAGACTGTTTGATGCATTCTACATCAATGATCGATCGTTGAACATGGCGGTCCAGCGCGTCCTGTTCGAGTCATTACTTCCTATCGGATATCCTCCGATCAAGTCGAAGGCTAATGGCGACTCTCAACGCGTGCCTGACAGTCAGAGCGGAGAAGAGCGAGCGCCAGATGCGGATCGGATACGAGCGGAGCGTCTACTAGTCCTGGTGCGCGATCTCGGTGACAAAGCCAAGACAGTCTTGTTTTCGTTGCAAGGCCGACAAGGCTCCAACGCAGCATACGTCAATTCCATGCTCGATGCGGTCGAAAAGGGTGGTGATGAAAACAGCAAGCGGGTCGAAAAATTAGCTGCCGTGCTGGCCAGCACTTATCCTGATCCAAATACTTCAGCATTTCATTTCGAAAAATTCTTCGAACTGGGAGACAAGCGGAACTTCTCGCTCCTGCGCTTCAGCACATCCCCAGAGAGCGACTACAGAAAGGTAGCCAACGCCAACAAAGAGCTAGTCAAACGTCTAGAGGCAGCACCAAGCTCTATCGGAAATTGCATGGAGTCATTCGTGCCTCTTCTGCGTTCTGCTTCAGTGCTATTATACAATCGGAGCATGGTACCACCTATCATGGCGATCTCGCGAACGGACGACAAAGGTCTCGCGACAGCGGCCCACGATGTCCTCAAAGAAATCTCTGCAAAGGCGCCAAAGATATTCGCAGTCCATATGCATGACCTGTGCGAGTCGCTAAAAAAGCAGGCTCCGTCCGCCTCAAGTGAAAGTGACCAGACTGCTGTCGATTCGTTGAAAGCTTGTGCGGGTTTTGCTAGAGCTGGACACTTTCCCACAGACATGCGCAAAGACAGGACGTTCTACCAAGCCATGGTGAGATTCGCTGTTCATGGAAAGAGCCCAAAAGCTGCGAAGCACGCCGTCACGATCACGGTGACCTCAGCAGAGAAGAAAGAGATGTATATCAAAGAGATTGCCAAGGCCTGCATCAAGAACTTCAAGGCTGGAGAAGGCAACTATCTTTCCAAACTCGCAGCTCTCGGACAGCTGAGGCTGCTCGCAAGCGACGAGGTCTCGGCACAGGATGAGGCGATCACGGATATTGCAACATCACTGCTCACGGATGCTCTTCTGAATCCAAACGAGATGGATACTAGTATCGCAGACGTTTCGAGTCAAAACTTGAGTGGGAAACTTCTGGCTCTCAAGTGCATGGTGAATGCTTTGCGAGGACGGACTGCTGCTAACGAACCGTTGACCCAGGAAGACAGAAACTTATCAGATACTGTTTTCAAACTCCTGAACACTCTCATCGAACAAGAAGGCAAGATTCAGGAGAATGATTCGACACCAGACGAGCACCAGACCCAAGTGCGCCTCGCGGCTGCCCATTCGATATTGAAGCTGTGCTGCAACAGACAGCTGGACTCTGAATTTGTGCCGTTGGACTTCAACCGACTCATCAAGATCGTGCAAGACCGTCGACCGGAAGTTCGTTCCGGCTTCAATGCGGCGTTGAGAAAATACCTTAGTCAAGGCAAGCTTCGAGGACGTTTCTATGGTCTGCTATTCCTATACGCCTTCGAACCTGTCAAAGAGACGAAGGAGCGGACCGTCACTTTCCTCAAAGCTCGATCGGCCAAATTCGACTCCCACAACGATCCGACTATGCAAGGAGTCTATGCATTCTTGATCAGTCTTATGGCCCATCATCCGGACTTCTCGCCTGCCGCAACTGATCTAGAAGACTTTGTGGACTACATATTGTTCTACCTCAAGATTGTGGCCACCGAGAAGAACCTTCCAGCGACATATGCCATTGCTCAGCGCGTGCGTACTGTCGAAGACGCTATTGACCCCTCGAAGAGCGAGGACCTCTATGTGCTCTCTGATCTGAGCGAAGCTATAATGCGACACTATGCTGACAATAAGGGCTGGTCGCTGCAACTGCTCCCAGGGAAAGCGAAGCTACCAAGCGGCATTTACGCAAATGCCACGGACAGCATCGCTATGCTGGAGGCTAAGCAGAAACGCTTCCTGCCAGATGACATGGCTGAATCTCTGGAAGACATAGTCAAAGATCGTCTAAAGACGAGGAAGCGGAAAGCTAATGGTGATTCCAAGCAAGTCGCGAAGAAGGCCAGAACGTCGACGGCTTCAGCCGACAGACCGCGGAAACAGGCAAAGGCTCCAAAGGCCACGAAGTCCGCAAAGACACCGAAGAAGCTGACTAGCGATGCTTTACCATCTTCAGATCGCAGGAAAAGCACTCGAGCATCGGGTCGCAAGAGCTACGCAGAGCTTGACGACAGTGAAGATGATGGCGAGCTCGAACACTGGCAGGCCAGCGAGAGAGCTGAGGATGAAGCTGAGGAGGACGATGAGGAGGACGAGGGCGAAGTCGAGCAGAGCTCTCTGTCCCTCGCAGCCGTCGACGATGAGGCGAACAAGGAAAACGTCGGCTCATCAACACCTCCCACCAGTGATCCTATTCCAGTGTCCGCACCTGCTAGCCGTCAGAAGGAGAGGGAGAGGACAACAGGGCGAAGAGTGGCTGCCCAAAAGAGAACAAACACTGCAGCGTCGACGAAAGCCGGCACAAGGCAGTCGTCTCGAACAGCCTCGACTGCGGCTTCCAAGAAGCCTCCAGCGAGAGGAGGCCGTACGAAGAGGCATCAAGACATCTTTGACATTTCAGGAAGCGATGGCAACATGAGCGGGTAGCCTGGAGACGACAGCCATTCTCGCTACACCATCTGAAAGTAACATTATGTCGTACATTCTCAACATCCAACCTACCTGTCGTCAGCAGGTTCATCCTTTTGCTTTTCTACTGCGAATGAAGAGGCCGCTCCCATGGGTGGCCTCAAAGGAGCCCTTTCGCATGTCAATGACGGTCGGTGTCCGGGTGTTTTACCTCTTTGCGTTCAGCGTGTGTATATGTATCGAGGCAATTGTAGCAAGGGCGTTGACGCGGGGCGCATGTGGCGTACTACAAAATCTCGAAGCAGCGGAATGCAGTGCAAGGGAAGGCTAAAAGAGGCATCGCATGATGGAATGGGATGACGAAGTGTAACCAGATATGCGTCGACTTCGCGAAACTTCCACGACGGCAAAAGAAAGACCTGTCTCTTTTTCCGCATTGCGAACCTTTCGGTCCGAATGAACCCCTTCCGGTTCGAGTCGGCGGTTCGCATGTGATCCCACGATTCAATTGTGAGAGAAGGCTATAGTTGTCCTTTTGATCACTCCATTGAGTCATTTGAGCCTTTCTGCTTCCTCATCCCGTGTTCGGATGCGCGGCATTTTCATTACATGAAGGTCCGCGGACCGCTCGGGTGGGCTGACACAGCAGGGCGTTCATAGAGGATTGCGAACCACTGTGAGTGGAGTAGAGGCGTGCGCAAGGTGTGGTTCGCAAATTTTATCGGTACATCGGCGGCCGAGAAGGCTGTGAAACTTAATAAGTACTGGAGAGCGGGAGGAGAAAGACGGGAAAATTAAGTTCTGATGGACATGCAAGAGAACGCATTGCACCGGTGAGTTTAATTTAGGTCAGCCCAGAGTAGATCAAGTGGCACTTCATTTGAATGATATAACGAATGCGGACATGGGTATCTTGCAAGAGCTGAAAAAGGAAACGAATATGCGCCTTCCCTGTGCATACCTCGCTCTGGGACTTTTCATATAGCCCGAATCTCGGCATTCCCCATGACGGCAGCTCTGACTTGCAGGACGGCGACAATCTCGAGCATGAACTCCTGCAAGATGACAATATTGGTCAAGATATGATTCAAGCTGGCATTCCGGGACGTCGCTTTCTCGTCCGCATTGGCTTCGCTCGATCTCTCAAACTCGAATGTTTGCATTAAAATGTCTGTCGTCGACGGCGTTTCTGGAGGTGGGGGTCTGAAGATCGAGTCCTGTGCTGAAGGTGGAGATGTGCGCGAATGGTCGTTGCGGTCGCGATGCCTCGAGTTTGAGCGAGAGGCCGCCCTAGACATTGACGAGGCTGCAGCCGAGCTCCCAGTGGATGCCTGAGCATTACCTCTCGAATTTCTGGGTCCACGTTCGCGGCTAGAGCTTCGACTCTGCCCCCTCGAGCGGTGGGGGACTTCAAGGTATTGTTTCTGGCCTACTGGGCTGTTCACCACTGACGACGGCTCACTGGCAAGTATATCGATGCTGCCGCCTTGTAGCAGCTTCTTTCTACCGGTGATGAGCTGGTCGAGGGTGGGCACACTTGCTCGCACCACTCGAAGCTCCGTTACGATAGCGCTGAGCTCTTGGTACAGCGTTGGCGCCGTGGTAGAGCTCCAAATTGGTCTGCGTGTCGCCCGTTTCAGATTTTCAAATGCAGCCACTTCTTCGCTGTCCACGCACGAGTGCCAGAATCTGCTCGGTCCAGAAGCCTCGTCAGAGAAGGCATACGTGGATGGGCTCAACGCCAACCAGCCATCAAGGCAAATCTCTGAGCACAATGCAACGGACATCAATGCCTGTGATAGCGCCAGGTTGACATCAACGCTGTTGGTGAGAAAGCTACGCAGAAGTCCTCTCAACGCCCGCATGAAGGGATCGCCATCAAGCAACATGCATGGCTCGTCGCTATCATTGTCAACAGCTTCAGACCGCTGGTGTAGTATTTGAGCTTCGATAGTGTATCGAACGTCTTCACAAAGTTTTTGATAGGTAAGCTCTAAACCAGGCTCTTGATGCACTTGACTCGCCAGAATAGAATATTCCTCCATCTCTCTTTCCAAGGCGCCAATAGTCCTGCTAGATCTTGAGTGTTTATTTCTTTGCATTCTGAGCAGTGTGCCAAAAGCAAATTTCTTCTGCCGGTTGAGTATTGTAGAAGATAGTTTCAACGCGGAGTAGACACTCTGGGAGTTCCGAGAGGTGACGTTATTGAGTATGAGATCTACCAGATTAAAAAGGTTCGGGTCAACGGCATCTTCAGAATCCTTCTGGGCATTCAGCAACATCAAGCTCTGACGGTGCTTGAATGAAGCGGGAGACCGCGGAGGATCCGAGCGCTTGCTTGGTGTGACTGGCTCAGAGGGATTCGTTGCGTGTGTTGCCGCCTGGATAGCTAGGAGATAGATGAGAATCATGTTGATCAAGTCCGGATACTCCAATGCCTCCAGCATGGATTGCACGTAAGTGAGTACAGCGATTGAACTACCTGCATCGGTATCGCTCGATTGCAGCAACGATGGGTACAATAACTGCTCGAGAAATAGTATCTTGAAGTGGTCCAACAGGGTCTGCTTGACATCTTCGCTTTTACAGTGGTCTAGAACATCTTGCCAGAAGGCCAGATATGACAGGAAAGTTGATATATGCGCTTTGTGCCTGTCGCCGAACGCAGATTCTGCGGTCGCACGGGGATGCGTGGTGGTGTAGTCACTCATGGCAAGCACAGGCGGCAGGGTTGCGTCCGGATGTAATATACTCAGCTCCCGACTCAGTTGGCTGTAGAGGGCACCAAGTCCAGATGCCATCAGGGTAGGGAGGTCTGACGAGACGACCCACGCCTCCAGATCCACGGATCGACCGGTGGCTTCGAAAACGTACAGTAAGCCCGTTCGAGCAAAGTCGCCGACACGTCCTTCATGATGAACACGATCTATCATGAGATAACACAATGGGAACGACTCTTTCTGCTGGTAACCCACAAAGTTGCCCTTCTTCTCGTCATTGTAAACATCTTCCTGCTGAGGCTTTGCAGTTGACTGGAACCACACCGGTAAGATCTCAGGCTGCAACCTGATCTTAGCAGAGATGGTGAACAGCAGCTCCAGTATGACCGTCTCGGTCTCTGTATCAACCAGAACATTTCCAGACTCCAAGACCTTTCGGACAAGGCGCATCAAGCTCTTGGCGAATTGACTGCTGGACAAGAAGTCTTCCTCCTCCGAGTCTATCAAAGCAGCGAACACTGCAATGGCAGACCGTATGATTGGTTCATCTTGACTGATTGCCGCTGCTCTGGCAATGACAGCGAAAATCTGCTGACCCTTGGAGAACTGCAGGCATGTGTGGGGGACCGGGGCTCTCGTCTCTTCTCTTAGCAAAACAGCTATGCGATCTAGACATGTGTGGAGTTGAATGAGGAGCGGGCCTTCGATGGCCAGATTGCGCGGACGATTACATAGTTCGAGGACTGTGTGGTAGATACGTTTGAAACGTGCAAGCCGTACTTGGGGATCGTTTGCACTCGGTTTTGCGGCAGGTTTCTTGGGCGGTAGGGTGTTTCCAAGCAGGCGCGTCAGGAAGTCCATGGCATGCCGTTCATGGCATTGTGGTCTGAGTCACGGGGTACTGGACAATAGTTCGCACTCAGCAGGCGCAATGATACGCACGTGTTCTATGCAGCGTGACAGTTGCGCTTGGAAGTGAAGTGTGATGGGACACGCTACTGAACTCTAGTGGGTAATACATCATCCGATCGACCAGACATACATAGATCGCCCTTGCTTCGCAGCCTTGCAGACACCGGTGAGGAAGTTGACCAGAAAAACGCGAATTTAACCGAGCATCGAATCCTTCCAAGCCAATATCTCGAAATCTGATTGTCGTGATGCCCCTGAATCTCAGCCTTTCAAAGCAATGACTTTCAGCCTTTTCTTCAATCCCGTCCTGGGGCGACCTGAAGGTCTAGGCAGACGACGGCAGGAGATCCCACCTTCAACGCTATCCGGTCTTGTCCGGAACTGTGAAAGGCGACATGATAGAAAGGCATCGCTATAGAGCAAGCATCATGCCTGCCTTACTAATTTCAACTTGTTGAGATTGCCCTACATCAAGGTAGCTTTCAAATATTCAGGTTGCCTGCGAGATAATGCGGATTTCCGTACTTTGCGCTCTGTGAGGGCCGATTTGTCAATGTACCATTCCTCGATAAGCTCTTGCTCGTGACATCCAATACAACAATACAATGGCTGGCAGTGGCGGACCGGTGCTGGGTACTTTCTGCTATTCGCCTCTATCAGAGCGTCCGGGAAGAAGGCGGTTCCTCCAATATTCCCAGAATGTGGTCCTTTCACCTCCTCAGGTTATGAAGGCGATGAGACCGGGGAGCCGGTGACTTACTGCCGACGAGAATGAGTCCCTGGTGATTGGACATAGCGCAGGTCATCTCGATCTTTCGCTTGTTTTGCAGACCGCTTCTTCTCTGAGAAGTACGGAGACAATCGGTCACGGTTCCCAGACCAACCCTGTGAGAGGCAGAGCTTTCGTGGTGTGGAAGTGTTCCACTGCAAACGGCACTTCCCGGATTTGCCTCACGTCTCACCTTCCTCATCGCTTTCAGAATGCGCAATATAACGCCATGCAAGTCTTACTCCGTCCCGATCCTCGGCGCACCAAGATGGCTCTTCAGCTTTCGTATGCCGATGTCTCCAACGTGAATATCGACCGACGACTTTCCAAAACATCATTGCCATTGGCCACGTAAGACAGCTCGCGGCTGAAGACAAAGTGCCAAGAAGTTCTCGAGTGGTCATGCTGTTGCCACGCGTGGGCGGCATGGCATATCATGCAGATCGCCACCCTCGTTTCCAGTTCGCGGCATCCCGTGGCTCGAACGAGATCCGCCGATAGGTCCGAACTACGCCGATATATCATGGATCATTCCTATGAGTCGTCGTAGTATTGACGGAGTCGACGCACGATCAGCCGGATGTAAGCGCGATCGGCAACTGCGGCTCTTTCCAACGCGTAATGCTCGTGTGATCTGATTTCGTATAGCTATCCTGATGACTGTGTCGTAGAGGTTGGCACGGTGGGGATTCCATGCAACCATGACGAGCAAAAGGAAGTCGAAGAGCCACTCGCAACGCTGGCCACGCAGCCTCTGTGTCGCATGTGGACTTCGCCTTCGAGGATCATACGATAACGGAGGTCGCCGTTCGTTTCGTAAAAAAAAGGTATGTGGTTTCGTATTGCGCAACTGTTCAGCCAGATGACAGCCGAACTGGGCGTGAGTCCGTTGTAATGCTTCGGACGCATCCTCGTGTGGCTGGCTGAGACTTTTTTGGATTCCACCATCGTGACGGAGAAGGAGCGAATGAGTCGAGCGAGAGAGGTAGAATCACGCACTTACCGCAGAACTAATCAGTCTGCGCAGCACAGAGTTCACTTACATATCAGTCCAGACCATTCGCTGGTCACGACCACGATTGGTCCATCCGCGCTGGACTCTCCTTCGAAATGGTATCTACAATCACGTCGACTAACAGAATGAGTGACAGCCTCTTGATGTGTTATGCTCCGGTGATTCGAGCATCGCCGTACCCAATAAATTGCCCTGGACCAAGTTGAGTGGAAGCACGCTGCAACATTGGTTCGCCTTGATCTCAAGGCACAGCCGTCATTATCACTCTGGTCTTCATGAGTGGCCGAACTCAGCTCCGTTGGGGTCGAGTCCGGCGGCCTCTAAAGGAGCACAGATGCCATTTCGTGTTGCCAGGCGAGTTGTGGACTAGATAAGCGGCCGGTCGGCAGTCAGCGGTAAGAGGTTCGTGATGTCTGGTCAGCAGCCCTGTATTCTGCAGCGACCAGCTCGTATGTTTCATCGGCGTCAGACGTAACGCAGAAGTTGGACAATAGAGGCCGAGTATGAGGCCCGACTCAAGCGATGGTAAGGGCGGAAGCAATCCCAAGGAAAACTGCGAAGCACAAGAGTCTTTATACCATGACACGACACAGGCCATCGACATCAGATTTGCAGGATCGGGACCAATGATTGCAGATGCGTGAGACCAAGCAGCGACTCGATTGGTGAGTTGTAAGCAGGAAGTGAGCATTTGGGAGAGAGCGAGACATAGGTATATGGTCTACGATGTACCAAGTGACCGGCGGATGATATCATTGCATATGGGGCCAGTGATAATTGTTATAGCGTTTACGGTCATGGCCCTGCGAGCTGAGAAGTGTGCAAAATGAGCAAAGCGGCCCTGAGCTGTGCGCAGAGCACTGAGAAGTGGGCGATGGCTTCAATTGAGTGGCACTTTGCGAACCGCAAGGCATCGCGCTAGCTCGAAAGGGCACAAGCGCTGTTCGTGGATTGAAGGAGTAGCGGGGGCGGGCGTGCTTTAAGGCAACTCAAAGGCAAAATGCCACCCAGCCTCGTCGGAAGATCGTGCTTCTGATATAGCAACTGGAATTAAGGCAACATTTGGTATTGCGGCCCATTTGCCATACACATAGTCCCAGTCCATCCCCAGCGGCACGCTTTGGCAGTTGTTGTAGACAGCAGCAGCATACACGCACGCTTCAACCGCATCGTAACGAGACGTAAGTGGGACTATTACTGGCATGAGGCTGAAGAGACATGGCACACGCTGACACAGCCTCAGGAATCTCTGCTTTGCCATCTTGTAAAAATTACCATCATGACTATGTCCGCTAGAACTCCCCGGAAGGGTCACGCAGCTCGGGGGACGAGCGATGTTGATACCACGGGGTCTTTCGCTGGTGGCAATGTTGACGGCACGTCAGCTGCCGTCCCATCTCATCCTCTTCGGCGTGGGCGGCCTCCGCATTTGCACACGAACATTTCGTAGGTCTTTCGCCTCAGCAGATCCTATGTAGCTGAGGAGTGCCATGGCTGTCGCTCGCCACATGGCTCACCGGCTCTAATATATAGATACAGGACGCAACACGCGTGCTATGCGAACGAGGTGGTAGGTTCTCCCATCAACACAGACGACGACGACGACGACGACGACGACGACGGGTCTATGAACAATCATCTCAATAATGCAACGCCTCCAGCTTCTCCAGCAGCGCCACGAGGGTCGCCACACCCTCCGGAGGAACAAATTAGTCGTCTTTCACTGGACACGACCCGAAATGGCGGTCAACAGCCATATCGAGGTCGTGTTCAGTCATCAGCGATAGTCACGAAGCGATCCGCGTCCACGGAACTACCACGCCCACCTGGGCGTCAGTCACCTAAGACTTATCAACACGCTGCTCCTCGTCAAGGACATCGTGTTAATTCGAGGACAGTACTACCAAAGCACAAGCGTTTCTATGATCGACAACACCAGCATTGTGTGTCCTCTGGAGTGGCCCCCCAGCCAAGTTCGATCGAACCTAAAGCCATAAGACCATTTGTTCAGAGCCACGATAGATGTAAGGAGCGTGTAGATTCTGGTTACGACTCGATGGGCTCTCGTGGGAATTCTACAAGTATTTCCAGGGTTCCCACCCACACTGCCGTGATTCCCACTACCATCGACGAGGGATCGAGTTCGCCAAGTGATAAGGAGGCATCTCTGAAGAATGATCAATGGCCAGACCTAATACTCCAGCCTGACTCGTCACCAATATCGCAAGACCAGCTCGCTGCCGAAGTCGAAGGCATTTACGCCGGGCTCGTCATGGTTGAGGCAAAATGTATCAATATTGATGCTGCTCAGGCTGCTGACCCGAAATCACCACTGAGTCCTGAGCAGTGGCAGGCCCTTATTGCATTGCATCGTACGCTTCTATACGAGCACCACGACTTTCTAATGGCAGGTTCCTTGCTCTATTGCTTCTGACAGACTAGAGCTAATCCGAACCACCAGGCAACTCAACATCCTTCTGCCACTCCAGCGCTTCGAGGCCTGGCAACCAAGTATAGTATGCCCGCGAGAATGTGGAAGCATGGCATCCATGCCTTCTTGGAAGTCCTTCGCCATCGTCGACCAGACTCTCAAGACTATATGCTTGCTTTTATCTACTTGGCCTATCAAATGATGGCTCTACTATTCGAAACGGTGCCTGCTTTCACCGACACGTGGATCGAGTGTTTGGGCGACGTTGCACGTTACCGCATGGCGATCGAAGAGGAGAAGGAAATACATGCAACCTGGGGAGGTCCGTATCATCTGAATCGGTCGCGGTTAACCTTGGCTAACACCGTACGAACTCAGGCGTTGCGGCTCGTTGGTATACCATGGCCTCCGATAGACACCCAGCTATCGGAAGACTATACCATCACCTGGGGATCCTGGAACGCCCAAGTCTCCGCAAGCTTTGCTTCTACGCCAAATCACTGACCTGCGTGATCTCATTTCCAAATGCGCGAGACTCACTGTTGACCCTCTGCAATCCGATTGTTCAAGACGACCAGACTATCGAAAGCAGCATGCAGTCTGCAGAAGCTCGCATCGTCACTCTTTACGCTCTCATCCTCACCAATAGCAATCCTGACACCATTTCTTTCGTCGCCTCTACAGCTCTGGATCTGCTTCTCGATACGCCCTCAAAGCTCCGCGACTTTGGACCTAATTTAGCAATAACTAGCACTGCCGCTCTTTTCGAGTTTGGTTCTCCTACAAACGTCCTTTTTCAGCATTACACAGCCGCTATCAACATGGCAATGCAATCCTCGCGCCCGTCGGTTGCAAATGGCAACAACAACATCCATACGATGTCGTCCCCGCTATACAACACAGGAACGGCGAGTCCTTCTTTTGAGATGAGCAAGTCTTTTTGGATTGATACGTTTGCTTTGGTACTACGGAGTTACTGTTCGGTCTCTGCTTTGCGCGATTCGCTGTCATACGTACACGTCATGCTCGTATGTGTGTACTCTCTTTACTCACTCCGGGCACGGCTCCTCAGTGGTCAATCAACATATACGTTCGACTCGCCTGTGGATCTCGAGCAGTTACCATGGACCAGTCTCGCTGGATATCTCAACGTTGTCACCCACACACTTCCGATATCTGCTCGTCTCTTGGGATACGCTCGGCAGGGAATGCTTTTGGCGCCGGAACGCAAGGAAGATGCACGCCCCTTGCCTGAGGACTATTTGATACGTGGTCTGGTCTGGGTTCAGTTTTACTTCCGCCCGGGTTGGTTCGATGGACAGACGGAGGACGATGGGAGGACCATCGAGAGTGCAACTACCCAAGAAGCTCGTGCGGAAAGAGTTCTCTGGCTCGGGCTTTACCTAGCTTTCCACACGGGATACCTAAATTACGACTTGCACACACGGGTGTTCTCTACTTTGCCTCAACCTTCTTCTGCGGCGGTTGACACGCAAGATACCCGTCCAGTGGAAATGGAGAATGCTGACTGCCACATGGCGGAGCAATTATCTGAGCTGCCAAATCCCGGCTCTCGTTCCTCCATGGCGCCATCTTCCAGCTCCAACAGCGAGGAGGACGGCTTCACCGTCGTGAAGAAGCCCCTCATCAAGCGAGAGCTTTCATCACAGCCTCCACCGTCCTGGGCAAAGGTTGCTGCTGCAAGGCCAATGTCAGCCAGAAAACATCGCCATATGGGAGATGGAAACGTCAAAATCATTACTCATGAGGACGAGATGGTCTGGAGTTAGGATGGTGCTGACATCACTATACGAGGAGATTATTCACTTTGCCGACAAGTGCGTCTCGGTGCGCGGTGGCCGATGTCAAAAGTTGGGTATCTCTATTGTGAGGTTGTGTACAGAGTCATATATAGGCAGTAGCCTTGTACATGAGATATATGCTTTTCATACTTCCAGTCACCGGTTTGTTTTTGAAGAACGCCAGATCACTTTGGTGATTTTCAAGGGAGAAAGTCAGTGCTCGATACATGTGCTTGTGCTACGCGCGAGACTGATAGAGCTGGTAGCTCCCAGGAGAGAGAACAACAATGAAAACAACGAGAATCATTCGTGGGTCTTGTGCAACGCTGCAATTATCGATTCAAGACAATCCAGCCTGATCGAGTAGCCAAAGTCCCTCGATCCCAAGGCTATCTCGTCGACTCACCACATCTTTCACACTTCTCGGATACTCACAGTGGAACTGATGCTCGCGACAATACTCATCATACCTCCTCCAGAACTCACCACTCTGAATCCCCTTCCCCCTCACGACCTGCTTCCACCCTTTCGCCAGAACTGGCAACCAATTCCTCCCTCTCCCACCAGTTCTGAAAGCCACAATCGCAACAATCAACTTCCTCGCAGGATGACCAGGCGAAGCCCTTATCGCCGTGAAAACTTGGTCGACCAACTGCTCCGGAGAAGAAAGAGTTCGACCGGTGTGGTGGGGTTCCTGCAGAGCAGCGGCCTGGTACAATTCACTCTCGAGCGTGAGACCGAATTCGAGAGCGGAGACGAGTCGTGCGCTGGCGTCTTCGATGGCGGGGGGGAAGTTCTCTGTGTGGGTATGGTAGCACTCGGCCTGTCCTGAGCCAGTGGACGAAATCGAGGAAATTGGTGAGACGAATTCTGGGGAGGCGGATGCTTGGTGCTGGAGGTGGGGAGTGGTCGTCAAGGGAGGAAGAAGAAGAAGAGGAGGAGGAGGAGGAGGAGGAGGAGGAGGAGGAGGAGGAGAAGGCGGAGGAGGGAAAACCGGGAGCAGGTCGACGAGTCATCTGTTTGAGAGTGCGGGCGAAGTAGTCGGATTGTGAGATGAGGAGTTCGTGAGGGAGGGAGAAGATGGCTTCGTTTGTGGATTCGATGATGATAGTCACCATCTCGTGGGCTATTGAACTCCTTCCTAAGAGCTCAGCTGAATGCTGTGGGTCGTACGGACGAAGCGACTTACCTTACATGGACATGCATTTCTGCGTGCGCGTTTGATGTAGTGCCGATTGTTCGGTTTGCTGCTTGTCTCGGTCATGTGCTGAACTTCGAGTCTGCATGCTTGTCACTTTGCAAAGTTTCTTTGCTCCCTTGAACCAAGTCATAAGGCGCTCAAGCAATCGTTTTCAGAGTGTCATGCGCGGAAGGTGTTGTCAATTTGACAGAGTGTGGACTGATCCGACACTGTTATTGATGACCATGCAGATCTTCATTTACTGCGCTATCACATGTCGCTCAATCCAACCGACTAGCCTAGTGATGAACGTGATATGTACAGCACTAAGCCTATGATCGGACTGGCTTTCAGTCGCAAGTATTTTTCTCGAAGGCACCCAAGATCAATACAAAGGCTTGGATTTCTGGTTATCGCACAAAGCAACGACATGACATGAACCTAAATACGGTTCCCTTATAAACGTGGCGGCAGGTGGGTGATCCAACACTTATAGCCTCACAAAAATGACATCTCAACAACCCTGAGAACTACTCGAGCATGGCGGACCAGGGCTATGCTTCGCCATCGAAGGGAGTCGAGCACATCGGTCGAGAACCTTATAGAACAAAGCGAACGCCTACTCCAGACGACGGATTAGGATAGGTCAGATGAAATCATCATGAATGATTGCTTGGATCATCTACTCACGGGGGGGCATCAGTTCACAACAATCCAGAAACTTAGCTTATGTGGTGACTCGAGTCGTCTCTGGGTATGAGTAAACTGTTTTTAGATCAGCAAGTGTGTCGCCGGAGCATACGAAATGCGAAACCCTCAGTACAAACCCACATGTCACTTTCGCTATGGGCGTCATGGTCAGAGGATATCAAAGTCGATATTGCCATTTCAGGAACGAGCGCCCTACCTATGTGATCTATGCAAGAGTGGCCATTTTGAGAATCCATTTTGGAGCTTATGGCGGAATCCCAGGCACCATCTCCACGGCCATGACCTTGGTACAACGCACTGCTTTCGAGCAACAGGAAGTTCGATACGGCTAAAAATGAGTCGTGAAGATGCTAAGGTCTCAAGTTCATGGAGAGGACTTCATGGGCAACCGCTTTTTGGAAGTGCAAGGCTTCTTCTGGGCATGGAGACCACTTGTATGCGCCATCGCCCGGTCCCCAAGACAGGCAAATCATACGAGTGCTTCCAGGGGACGTGCAAGTCATGGGCCATGACCCTGCCATTGATAGCAACTCCAGGTGCTACAGGAAAGCCAGCGGGACCGATCAAAAGATGTACGGTTGATCAGTCTGGTCAGAAGGTATCGTTCTTCCTGCTGCGGGTGTACCATACGTCCGAAATGACAACCTACAGTCGCCAAAAGACATGATGGATCGCTGGCTGCGTCGTAAAACGACCAAATACGCGCATTGTATGAGCCATGGCGACTGGGCGGAGATAAGGAAGAGTGTTATGCCCTTGTACCCAGCGTAACGTAGGCTTAGCGACAAAGAAAACGAGCTTTATTGGTATTCTTCATGGCAAAATGTTGGAAGTAATGTTGATATTCATGTCGGGTTGAAATGCAAGTGCAGTGGGAGGCAGTCTCCACCACGGAAAGTCTTTCTTTCTTAGTCGCGGGCGCCATAATTTCAACTTTGTCTAAGTATTTGTCCAATGTCAGCCAAGATCACAGACTTGTTCTATTGGTGCCGTCTGCATGGTCGGTGTTGCGACATGAAATCTGATTGTGGGTTGAGACCCATGCAGTTCATATCTCGAACGATCCTGTGTACTCGCAGCTCTATAGTACGACTAGTGCATCTGATTCTGTACATACTGCCGTAAGAATTTTTCGTGTGCGAACCAATCCTTTTTACATCGTCAAGCCCGCACCCAATGCGATACCTGCAATCCACAAACCTGTAACCCAGAAGATAGAGCTGTCTGCACCAGGCACGACCAGCCCAGAAGCAGCAGCAGTAGAAGTAGAACCTCCGCTACCACTACCGCTACCGCTTCCACTACCGCTTCCGCTTCCACTTCCACTCCCACTTCCACTCCCGCTTCCAGAGCTGCCCTCTCCGGATACTTGAGCATCAGCAGGAACTGCGGCCTCGCCAGTCGCCGTGCCAATGGTGCTCTGTGCTGTGCTGACAGAAAAGTCCACGGTTTGTGAGACTGCTGCAGCCACCGACCAAGTGTTGCGAGCCGCGGTTTGGACGTTTGACGCCGCAGCGGCGACACCTGTCGGACCAGCCTGGACGGTGACGATGTCGGGTGAGTCGGTGCTGTTGACTTTGGCCTGTGCAATCGAGGCCTGACCATTGTCGAGGTCAAAAACGACGTACATGCTACGAAGAATAGCGTCTCCGAGTGTTTGGAAGCCCATCTCATCTTCGTCATCGGAGGGCGCTAGCAAGAAGGCGCAGGCGTCTGTTCCATCACCAAGAGGGATGGCCTGGCGCGTCGTGGAGTTGATGATTGGTACGATGAATGAAGAAGCATCGGCCTTGATGGTGATCTTGCCGGCGAATTCCAGGGAGATCGAATCGCCTGAATTGACCTCGGAGCAAGAGCAGACACCTTGCTCGGCATAGACGTAGGTGAACTGACTTACAATCGCATCGTAATATCTAGTCGGCAAGCTCCAAGCAGTACTACCTGTATCAAGGACGACCGGAAGAGAGTTGCGGTCGCTGTAAGCATTGATGCCACCAACACCGCCTGCCCAGATCTCCTTGCTCTTGCCACCTACAGTCGTGTTCACACCAGTGACAGATGTGATGAACTGATTGACGACTCCGGTGGTACGACCACCGTAGACTGGTGGAAGCAGGTCCACGGTGGCGAGATTACCTGTATACTTGGATTTGTCGATGCCGCCGAACAGAATGGTGCCAGAGGTGGATCTTCCATCATTCAAGTAAATTGAGTACAGCCTGCTGTTGATCACTCCGGCATCTTTCAAGACCTCTGGCATATTTGGGTAGAAATTCTGCTGCGCCGCCTCATTGGATGAGTATCCAATCCCCATCAGGCCAATCGAGTATCCAGTTGTGCTGTTCACTGTTTCCGCTACGCCAAACTGAACTGGCGAAACCAAGACATCTCCAATGCCCACAATATCCGTGCCGTATGGCCCGACAGCCGTGGAACCATCGCCAAACGACGTGTTGAATGCAGGAGAAGGATCAAGCTCGGTGTAGGAAGTGGACTTGGTATGATCGTATGTCCCGCCCTGGCAGGAGTCGGGATCGCTTTCTGGTTCTTGGCAGGTGGATGCACTGGAGGCGTCGAAGTAAAGATCTGAGGAACCTGTATCTAGAATGACAGTCTGTGGTTGGGGAGGGGTTCCGACAGTGACGTTGGCGTAGTATGCGCCGCCGAAACTCCAGCTCAAAACGTCGAAAACATTTGTGCCGACAGTCGAGCCTGCGCGTTTCTGCACATGACCGGACACGCTCCTTTTGAAATGAGAGGTGGCGCCATTGTTGTGCTTGTCGCGCTTCTCAATGGAGATCTCGGGCAGAGCGTAGGTAGATGCCAGGAGAGTTGAAGCTAAGCAGAGGATTGCGGACCTCATGGCTGTGGTTGATCGCCCGTGCGTCGGGGCGCGTGAATGAATGAGTTACAATCGGAAGCACCCTATTCAGTAGGACGGAGAAGGTAGGTGATGAGGCCTCAATTGCCACAGGTAAGATAAACAAATGCTAGAGTAGAGGACAAGAGAAGGACAGTGTGAAACAAAGAAAGCCAGTTCGCTGGTTGGACAGAGGAGCAAACGTGGGAAGGAACCACAGCGCAATAACGTCAGATATCCGCTAGTGGATGGATGAAGGCAGGCGAGAATAAAGCTTGTCTTGATCGGCCGTGGGCAGGATACCTACCTCCTATTGGTGACGCAGATGATGGAGCCAGAGTATGGAAGAATCTGCGGAGAGCGTGCGGAGGGAGGCGAATGTGCGCGAACTGTACGCGCGTACCCAGCCCATCTCAGCAGAGCGGCTGCAGATTACGAAAGGATGGTGTTTAGGCAAAGCCAGACGTATGGCTCGTGTGGAGGTAGAGCAGGTCACTCGAGCATGCCGCAAACAAGAGGTGGAACGCATGTCATCGTCTCAGCAGTGGAACTGCGAAGCGACCGGCGACACAATGATTGACATGTCGAATGGGCCGGCAAAGCGTTTGCTAGAATGACGGCGCGGGGCCGATGCTCCCATGGTTGGTCAGTGGTGTAGATAATACACCCATGGATATCGCTTTCTTGGTCGCGATAGCTGGCTTGGATGGACTGTTGATGGGGCGGTCGCGGGTCTATGGTACCGTAAATGCAGAGGAGATGCAGGATGCAGGAGGAAAGATCTGGCGGAATGTTTGGTCCCGACGACTGAAGGAGCCTTCCCGGCATGAGGGCGTCGCCTTAGTCATCACACATTTACGCGAGAGTGCATGTTGACGTCGGTGTCTTGGAAGGGGCGGAGTTCTTCCGAGGAGTGAATGAATGTTGGTTATATGGCAAGAGAACAGTGTGCACTCGCGACTATGAAATGACGAGGTGAGGTCGCGGCCGTCCTGATCCTCCCGTGTGTTGAGTGCCAAGCCAAACAACGCTGAGAATAGACATGCGCCTGCCTATCGCTTCTCGGGACTCGTAGGAACGGGAGCGTAGCTATGTATCTCTCACACAAGGAGGTATGACCACGAGACCTCTTCCCTCTTCCACTCAGAACATCACATCCTCACATAACGCACTACTACTGCCTCCTCCAGCGCCTCACCTTCGTTCCGCGTGCCTGGTGCACTCTATGGCACTTCCGGCGACTGCATTACTCCATGCCTGCCCGAGCGACCCCGGTTAACGTCGCTCACCAAGGCAGCCATGCCAGCCTCAACTTTGGCCTCCGCGCCGGACGTCGCCATACAAGCACCAAGCATGACTGACTCGGTGATCCTGCTGAAGCCCAAGTGGTGGAGTGGGAGATGGGCGAAAGGTCTGATGCTGCTGGCGTTGGTCATCTTCCTGTGGACAGCAAGCAACTTCCTCGCGAGTGTGAGTGGCAGTGACAACCACAAAGCGCATATGTTTTCATACTGACCTCTCCATAGAGCGTTCTTGCCGACGACACCTACAGCAAACCTTTCCTAATCACCTACATCAATACCGCCTTCTTCATCCTGCCCTTCCTTTCCCAAATCATCTGGAAGTCATTCCGCGAACCCCAAGAGCTGGCAAGGTGGAAAGATGAGATTCGATCGGTGTTTCGCAGGCGATACACTCCCCTCAAGCAAGAGGATATGGATGGGTCGAGCTATCACGACAGTCCAGTGGTACATAGTACAGGAGGGAGGCCAGTATCCCCATTCCCGGAAGTCATACTTGGAGGCGCCATGGAGATGAGCCAGGAATTAACGGCTGAATCCACGATCTCAACGGGTCCCTCCACTGCGCATTACTCTCTCGAAGAGACACTCCGGCTTGCTCTGGAATTCGCACCCATGTGGTTTCTGGCCAATTACCTCGTGACTGCGAGCTTGCAGTACACGACTGTCGCTTCTTCTACCATCTTGACGTCCTTCAGCAGCTTCTTCACTCTGATCATTGGACACTTGGTCGGTGTTGAGGTATGCACCCTCAGGAAAGTTCTAGGAGTCATCGCTTGTTCAACTGGCATTATAGTTATTGCAGGTGTCGATCTATCTGGGAAGAACAGCGACGATGAGCATCGCGGCGATTTCCCAGAAAAGAGCACGAAGGAGCTTGCGATCGGCAACGTCATGGCATTCCTTTCTGCTGTCATGTATGGGATGTATGCGGCCTTTCTGAAGAAACGAGTCCCGGACGAAACTCGACTGGAGATGACCGTCTTCTTTGGACTTGTGGGCACCATTAATCTTATGGTCCTCCTGCCAGGTTTCTTTCTGTTGCACTTCACAAATGTGGAGTCTTTCCAATTACCACCTACCCGAGCGGTGGTCCTTGCAGTCTTTGGGAATTCCATCGCCAGTCTGGTGAGCGACATTGCGTGGGCGAAAGCGGTTGTACTTACTTCACCTGTCGTGGTGACGGTAGGTCTGAGTCTTACGATCCCACTATCGATCATCGGTCAGGTGGTCATTCTCAACCAATGGCCGACTCTGTGGTACTGGCTTGGTGCCGTGCTTGTCGTGGCTTCGTTCTTCTTCATCATGAACGAGGAGAAGAAAGAGGAAATTTTGCCTGCACACTCAGAGCTCGATGTCGAACGAGCAGCTTCCGTAACATGAGGGAATAGCCGATTTGCACTCGCGAATTCAGTTGTTCTTCAAGCTTTTACAATGTCGGTCCCGACTGTCTTGCTTACCGCCGCTTTTTGCTGAATGACTTCGCCATGCTCAAAAAGAACATGGTGGTCATGTCGGCTGCGAAATGAGGTCCAAGGAAAGGAAAGTGAATGATGGCTTGAAGGCAGAGGACTGTTCTCACTGTGGGTAGTCAAGCTACCGTTCTTGTTGTCGGACAGCCGAAGATATGAATATCATGTCGGTCGAGCGAGCGAAACGGCTCCACACACCAAGAGAATCCATCTCGTTCAGCAGACAGGCAAGAACGGCGCTTGACATCTGGTCGGGAAAAGCATGTTTGCAGAAATTATCAAAAGACCTAAGTCAGTCGAATGACGCCGTCTAGTCTTGCGTTGGTAACATTGGACCATGCAGCGTTTTCTGTTGTCAGTTTTGGAGATGCAGGTGATTTAGGCCTCCAAGATTCCCGAACGTTCGATCTTCTCACTTCGTGCATGAGGCAGCTGGATGTACTCGATAGGGCGGCACACGGCAAGTGAATTGACGGAAAGATTGCGTGCGGAAGAAAGCCGTCCTATGCCGACTACTACATACACCTTCGCATTGCCAGAGTAATCTCACCTCAAATTCCTCTCTTCTTCTCGGGCGACACCTCGTGATCGTCGTGATTCACTCGTACCATTGAAACGAAAATATTTCAGCCTCTTTGACCATGTCATCCTCACACAATCACGGCAATGGCAGCACCCCCAACGGTGCATCGAAACTCGACAACCGCACAGTCCCACCTCTAGGCATGACAGGCTCCCAATTCCAAACCGCAGCAATGTCCACCATCAACGAAATAGAAAAATACTACAACACCCTCCCATCCCGGCCGGTCCTCCCCTCCATCTCGCCAGGCTATGTGAAAAGATTGCTCCCTTCCTCGCCACCAGAGACAGGCGAAGCCTGGACCGACATCTCAGCCGATATCGAGAGTAAAATCATGCCGGGAGTGACGCACTGGCAACACCCAAAATTCATGGCTTTCTTCCCGGCTTCGAGCACGTATCCGGGGATCCTGGGCGAGATGTGGAGTGCTGCCTTGACGGCGCCGGCGTTCAATTGGATCTGTTCGCCGGTGGTGACGGAGCTGGAGACTGTGGTTCTGGATTGGATGGCGAAGATTCTGGGGCTGCCGGCGGGGTTTCTGAGCGAGGGGAAGGGAGGAGGTGTGGTTCAGGGAAGTGCGAGTGAGGCGATTGTCACGGTCATGATTGCGGCGAGGGAGAGGTTTGTGAGGAGGCAGATTGAGAGGGAAAGGATCACGGACGTGGAAGAGGTGGAGGATCGATCTTGTGAGATCAGGTCGAAGCTTGTGGCGATGGCTCCTGATTCGGCGCATTCTTCGTCCCAGAAGGCTGCTATTATTGCTGGTACCAGATTCCGCAGCATCCAAACTCACCACGCTGATGCCTACAGCCTCACGGGGCCTTCGCTTCGGACACAAATCGAGGCCCTCCTCGCCAAAGGCCTCCAACCTTATTACCTCACCGTGTCTCTTGGTGCTACCGGCACCTGCGCGGTTGATGACTTCGTCGCCATCGCAGAGGTAGCGAAAGACTACCCCGATATCTGGATCCATGTGGATGCGGCCTACGCAGGCGCAGCCCTCGTACTACCAGAGTACCAAAAGCGTTACAGCTTCTCCTTCGCCGACTCCTTCGATTTCAACATGCACAAATGGCTCCTCACGAACTTCGACGCCTCCTGCCTCTTTGTCCAGAACCGACTCGATCTGACCACCGCCCTCAGCATCTCGCCCTCGTACCTCAAAAACCAATTCACCGATTCCGGCCTCGTCACCGATTACCGCGACTGGCAGATCCCACTAGGCCGTCGCTTCCGCGCTCTCAAGATCTGGTTCGTCATACGTACCTGGGGCGTCAGAGGCCTCCGAGAACATATCCAGTATCATATCAACCTGGGCAATCTCTTCGCAGATCTCGTCCGCTCGCGACAAGACCTCTTCGGCATCCTCGCGCCTCCAGCTTTCGCTCTGACAGTGCTGACGGTGAATCCGAAGAATTTAGTGGGCTGCGCGAAGGATGAGACAGACGGAGATCTGAAGCTCGCGAATGATATGACGAGAGAGGTCTTCACGCTCATCGATGAGCAGAGGGAGTTTTTCTTGACGTCGACTGTGGTGGGAGGCGTTTATGCCATCCGGGTGGTCTCTGCCAATCCGTTGGCGGAAGAGAAGTATGTGCGAGAGGTGTTTGATTTGTTGGTGAAAACGACGGAGGGAGTGCTTGCGACGTATAAGAAGGGCGAAACGGCTGGTAATGAAGCGCAACAGAAAATCGATCAGGCTAAATTGATAGAGAAAGATGATTAGATGGGTACGAACTGAGTGTCGTACTGACGCCTCGCTTCGATTCACCTCCCATCCTGGGATCCCAGCCTTCCCATAGGCCAAAGCATCAGGACCAACGGATTTCATGCAACCCCGGTAATGCCGTCTGGTACAGGCGCAAGATCACTCGTCCGATATTGCGTCGATACTGGGCACGTTGCTTTCATAAGTGACGATGGCACATGGAAGCGCCGATATCCAGTCGGGTGGAAGTAGTACTTCCGAGAGTCCTACCACCTTCCTACAGAGCTTGCGCAAGGACAGATCAAGGAGGAATTTGGCCGCTTTCTTTGCCATGATTCGAAGTCTGGCTGGGGGTAGATGCTAAGTTCCTGACAGCCCAGTCGCGTTGTGCTACAACTACTCTCCTGAACGTCTACGGGCTCCTCGCGCATTTTCTTTTTTCACCAATGACGACGGAGTCTTTGTTTTTGTGGCGGATCCAGAGCGAGTCTCTCTTGCTGTGTGATTGATCATTAGAACCAGCGTATCCGCCATCGCGAGATCCTACATGACTTTTGTGCGTATATTAACACCGACGCTATAAGAAATACAGGTGATGGAGGGTAAATATCCTTGACATCCAAATCGTGCACCTCCGTGTCGCAAGCAAGGTCGATGTCTTACGCATTACGCACGAGCGAATTCCCTTGCGTTCAACAGGTATCGCTCGGTCTGGCTCGAGACAAGTTGGATGTGTCGAAGCAGACTGACGTACAAGACTTGTGAGTCTTTGAACGCCAAGACATATGCTCGGCATAGCGCTACGTTGCCGTGGATGTGGGTGAATGCCACAGACGCTTTCCACACTCCGCAGATGTGGTGGTGAGATCGGCGACGGTGAATACGAGTGCTGAGCGAGGCGTGGCAACCATGATAGGCGCTGAGGTCGTATCACTAATGAATTCAGCAATTCAAGGCATGAGTGCATGTGAGTATTCGTGTGATGTGGCAACTATGTTTTAATGATCAGTAGTATCAAGGAGGCAATGCAACGAAATGTTGATAAACAGAAAGATGGTTTTCGTGAAGCGTGTAGTAATAAGCCTCGGAGGGGCAAGGCGTGCAGCACGAGAGCGGCGCTGATAGGTGGGCGGATCAGGATCAGGGGCGATCTGCGGGAGGCCGGACCCTTGGTACTGCCACGGGGAAAGAGGAAGTGCGAAGACAGCTTGCTGTAACTTCGAGGGAACCAGTGCCAGCTGCCACGACCTTTTCTCTCTGCCTCCTTGCTGCCAGCACCACCTCCTCCCTGTCATCGACAAAACTCTCTCGAGATCGAATTGATTGTATCTCAACTCCATCGCAAACGCCCTCCCTTCACCACACCGACGCACCCCTCATTGTACCAGACTCGACACTCTAGACATCATGAAGGGTACGCCCAGAGGCATGCAATCGATCGCTCTCCAGCCATTGCTCACAATGCCATAGCTCTAATTCTTGTCGGCGGTTTCGGTACCCGCCTGCGACCGCTTACCCTCNCCCTCCCCAAGCCGCTGGTCGAATTCGGCAACAGACCCATGATTTTGCACCAGATCGAGGCTCTGGCCGCCGCTGGTGTGAAGGACATTGTCCTAGCTGTCAACTACAGACCGGAGATGATGACCGCGGCATTGAAGAAGTACGAGCAGGAATACGGTGTCAAGATCGAGTACTCGGTCGAGACCGAGCCTCTGGGGACCGCTGGACCTCTCAAGCTTGCTGAGAAGATTCTGGGCAAGGATGATTCGCCATTCTTCGTCCTGAACTCGGATGTCATCTGCGACTACCCATTCAAAGAGCTGGCAAGTTTCCACAAGACACACGGCAACGAGGGAACCATCATTGTCACCAAGGTCGAGGAGCCGTCCAAGTATGGTGTCATCGTTCACAAGCCAGAGCACCCATCGCGCATTGACCGATTCGTGGAGAAGCCGGTTGAATTCGTCGGCAACCGTATCAACGCTGGTCTCTACATCCTCAACCCATCAGTCCTCAAGCGCATTGAGCTGCGACCCACGTCCATTGAGCAGGAGACCTTCCCCGAGATGGTCAAGCAGGGCGAGCTCCACTCTTTCGACCTGGAGGGCTTCTGGATGGACGTCGGTCAGCCCAAGGACTTCCTCAGCGGTACCTGCCTATATCTTTCCTCGTTGACCAAGAAGGGCAGCAAGCTGCTCACCTCCACTTCCGAATCATACGTGCACGGCGGCAATGTCATGATTGACCCATCGGCCAAGATCGGCCAGAACTGCAAGATTGGACCCAATGTGGTCATCGGACCTAATGTCGTCATCGGCGATGGTGTGAGGCTGCAGAGGAGTGTGATCCTGGGGGGAAGCAAGGTCAAGGAGCATGCCTGGATCAAGAGCACCATTGTCGGCTGGAACAGCACTGTCGGCAGATGGGCTCGCATGGAGAACGTGTCTGTGCTTGGTGAAGACGTGACCATTGGTGACGAGATTTACTGCAACGGAGCCTCTGTCTTGCCGCACAAGAGTATCAAGGCCAACGTCGAGAGTAAGTACAACCCCTGTCCGATGCAGCTGCTGTGCCATGGATGCGCAGCTAGATCTGGGTCGATGGAAGCGAGACGCCATGATGATTTCACTCGCGTCGCTCAATGCAATGCGCTAATACTTTTGCAGCTCCCGCGATCATCATGTAGGCTTGAGGCCTGTGCTTTGCTTGCGACATCTTTTATCTATTCAGTGCGGCCAGCGCGCAATCTTCACTTTTCCCCCCCTCTCCCCCTATGATTCTTGGCAAGCGACAGCAGGGAAGCAGCGATCAGGGGATGCATACAATACACTACAGGTACCAGGGCACCCGGGGAGTTCAGGCGTAATAGTAGCACGCAGGATTCGGGACGTGGGGGGTGGAGTGGAACGCTGCCCCCAAGGTGTGATGGCCAATTGCATGCGAGGATAACGGAAAAGGCTTGGAGCATATTTAATAAATGGCACACCCGTTTGGGCGGGGCGGAGACACGATCCTCTCTCGTCTCGACCAGAGCGGAATGGCTGAAATCCCAAGTCGAACTCGACGAGGGTCTATACATACGGTATACCTGCTTCCCCGACGCCGGTCCGGGTGTGCTTTTCCCCGAAGTGCTGTGGTTATTCTCAGGCATGGCATGGCATGGCAGGGTAGCACACCCGTCATGGAAGTCCACCACCACCACCACCGCGCCTGATCAGTGATGATACCTGATCGATGGTGCCTTGTCTCGTCGTTCAGCCCCAAGGCCCCTGCAAGGGACCACACACCGCGGCGAGACGGGAATCTCTTAGAGCCCGTCGCACTTGCAGCACACTAGGGAGTTAGCCGAAGAGAAGGTGCATTCGCGCGACTGGGGGGAATGTTCCATCTCGTCAGACATTGCTGTGTCATTGGCTGCCGCGGCTGGAGACTGCGTCATCATTGGCCCACATGTGCCCCCCTTCCCGTCCCGCTTCCCGCTTCCCGCTGCTCTCGAGGCCCCCCGAATGCGCATTACTGGAGGGTGGAGCTGATGCGCTGTGCGCCCCCCCCGTCCGTTCAGTGTCCACCACTCCAATCCCATTAGTGCTGTCTGCCCACATACACACACACACACACACAGACACATACACGCAAACGGACACTGCTGCGAGTTGCTGGTTGTTTGTCGGGCCTCCGCCCAGCGTGAAGGAACGAATCGATGCATCCAATCGACATGTGTGGCGCCGCTCTTCCTTGCATGGGATCGCCTGGCCAATATAATGCTGCATTCCACGACAATCACGCGAGCTGCCCAATCCCTCTCTTGCCCACCTTTTACCTACCTTGCCGCCGCCCTCTAGACTCACGCCTCCGCTTTGGGCCATGCACATGTGTGTGTACGTGGGTGCATGGCTGAGAGTCTAACACCTTAGTCGGCCTCTTATACTCCTCATCAGGCCCGCACCGCTACTAGTAGTCTTCCTGCTTCTGCTTCGTTCAGCAGCAACAAGCTCGTCGCCGTCGACTGCCCGATTTGCACTTTAGCAGAGTGCTTGCCCACAACACTGGACCACCATGGACAACACCAACACCAACAAAAACAATAACAACAGACAGCCGCTCTGCCTCTGCTTTCCGTGCATCCTTCACTACCTGGGGGGCTTCGTCGATCCACAAGCCGAAGACCAGTACTACCCTATCCTCAAGGCCAAAGGCTTCTCAGAGGATGAGCACAAGGCCATTTCTGAGGAGTGGTTCTGGATCGCCGTCGAGCGAGAGACGGCCGTGAAAGACTATCTCAAAGGCAAAGGTAACCTTCGAGATGGGTGCTGGTGGCGTCCACCACCACCCATGGGACCGTCTGTGCCTTCCACACCCACTTCCTCGTCCGTATCTGGACCGAGCACCTAGAACGACCATCGCTATTGCCAAGACAATCTCACTGAATCCCATCAATCCTCGACGGCCACATCTTGTGCTGCATGAGCCATGCTCGCTGCTGGATCCTGTTGGATGACTTCCTTTGGTCTAATGAGACTTAATGATACTGGGCGGCTGTTTGAATACCACTGGCTTTCACTTTGGGCGGCCCTTTCACCATAATAAACAGCATGCTCCAGCTCGACATAGAAAAGGGGATCTCAAGGATCTCAACTCGACTCACGGGAGGAAGGAGGCTTTCGATCCTACCGTCAGGAAGCATTTGAGGCCGAAACGCAATTATCAATGAAAGGGTGCATATGCTGAATGCTCGGCTGCCGGCAAAGAGACTCTCTCAAACTCAGGCGACGAACGGGCGTACCATTGAGGTCCCCTCGATTGGCTTAATGGTCTACCTCAGCTGAAGGCAAACACGACGCTGTACATGCACGGCGGGACACCTTGGACAGCTCACCATATCACACCGCCGACCTTTCCAGACCGTTTTTGCTCTAATGCAACACGGTGAATACCAAGGTCAGCACGAAGCGCAAGAGGAAGCCAGCAGAGGACGACGCAGCAATCAGGAAGCTCACCAACGTGCCTCCGTAAGCCGAACGCAAGGAAAATCGTCGCAGACCAGGCCTCTATAGGTTCGGGGAACTCGGAAGGACGGACCGCGCGTGTGCCCTGCCCTGCAGCGATGACCAACACTACTGACTTCTGGGCCCCCTTGTCGGCATTGTGGCATCGGAATAGTCATGTATGTTAGCGAGCTGCGAGTGTTATCGTTTGCCTTGGTTTTCTCCCCCTCATTACTTGCTTCATTTGGACGCCACGAAGGCTAGCTGTGTGGGTGGCTACATGCACTTGGCAGCGGAAGCGAACGGGACGGAAGTCCTGCATTCCCGTCAATGAATCATTCAATTGACCACGAGTCATTAGCTCTCCCGCTTTCACATATGCGTACTGTACAGTCTCTTGAACTCTCCCGCGAAATGTACGGGTCTCGATGTGATTCTTGAACACTCGGGATCTGGAATTCGCGAACAGTAATGATGTAAGCAGTTGACATTTCTGCGTCTAGTGTAGTGGTTTCCAATGCAAGTCCCTTCGATTATTTTGTGACAGGCCGAGAATATCCTTGTTATTGCAGGGATGTCATCGAGATGTAAAGGCAGATCATTCTCTTAGTGTCTCTTGGGCCGAGAGAAAACGGAAACTACCTTCTTGACTCCGGCGGCCGGCGAGGCGAGCGCGCCGCTGCGTGACGGACTGGCATGTCCGCTGCTTCTTCCCGTCGTGACTTCACGTCCTTTTCGATTTACGGTCTGGGATAACTGTGGCGTATACATAACAAAGACCTTCTTGGTCGATCGACGTGGAATGATGATGCTCACTCAGGCCTGTGGTTCGGTCAGTCTTCGTTAATGGATCGATTTGTCGGTCTCTGTTTTTCTTCTTTATTGCTGCGGCGTAAGCAAATGCTAGTCATGTTTCACGACGACAGTACTCCTGTTACCACTACTATGATCGTGCAAGACTTTTTGTGCAACCGACCCCAGCGAACGATTGGCCCCGTCAAACGGTAGTTTCAGGCGTATCACGATGCTAGAACGATAGGAATTCAAACATACGAGCGAACGATGTGAAACATGTCGGATTGGAGGATCATATCGATTTCATGGGCGGACATATGGGGTGGTGTAGCTTGGGGTGTGAAACAAGGCGGTAAGGTGTGTCAGAAGTCTTGCGGTCCGGCTCTTGGAACGTGTAGGAAGCAACACCTCAGCATGGATCTGTTCACAAGGTGAGATCGCAACTCGCGTGTGCAACGCTGGTCCGTGATAATTTTTGCTGCAAGACGCCTTCTTCAATTGTTACTTCGAAGTGTAGTGGTCTGCTTACAATCTCAACAGCTGGAGTGGAGTACATCAAAGTGTCACCAGAGTTTCTGATTAGCGAGATAGGTGAGGATGCGACACACATATGACTGAGGAGCAGGCTGGGTTTCAGACTGGCCTCTCGTCGTTTCTTTCTTTTGTTCATGAAAAAAAAAAATCGTTCAGTCGAGCAGACGGTGCCATCAAACTTGCGCACTGATGAGAATGCCATGTCCCAGCATAGAAGGCGGAGTGCTCGTCTCGATCTTCTTCGGCTATACCCTCGCTCGATCGCCGTTATAGTGGCATGTTCCTCTCAATCTATCGGGTCGGGTATCAATGCTTGGGCACGGCACATCATCGAGACACGATCACAGGGCATGAGATGCAAAAAAAAAGTTAGGCTTCCTTGGATGTGAGAGAGGTGCCGTTTTCTGGGCGGAGAAGATAAACTTCACAGCGCGCATGCCGCTTGTTGTCGATAGACTTTTTTCCTTTGCAGCTGGGAGGCCAAGACGCCACTTGCTGCCCAATCATGACCCTCTTTTCGGAGCGCAGCGAGGTTTCCTTGCCGAAAATCTGGCTACTGTGCTCCCAAGATGTGGAGAATCAAAGGACGACCGAGATGTTGGAGTGTATGCTTTAGAGCAAAAGGTTGCTTTAGTTCGCAGGTCTGGGATGGAAAGAGAAGAGGGTTCGAAGTTTCGACGGCCCGCGGCGTGGGACACCCTTCGGTCCCGCGTGAGCTGAAGAAAGTGAGCCAGGTATTCCCATGCTGAACAGTCTTTCTCCTTGGTAGGCAGAAGACATGAGGCGATGACGAGATGGCGTTGGTGACAAGTTGGGGATATGGATCTAGACTGTTCCGCAAGCTGATGAAGCAGGCAGGAGCTTTGGACGAGGTTCGTGCAGACGCCAACCAACGTGCCAACCCGTCGCGAGATAAATATAGTAGTTGGCTACATTAGGCCGATCAATTCTTCTGAAGGTCGAACATATACATGGTTCGGTCGGCTGCCTCTGAGCCAGTTCATGTATTGAGCGAGATACCCACGCTGTCTCCTTCGCTCTGAACTCGGGCTGAGCACTGCTTCACAAGCGACGCTCGAAATGATCAGATCACCTTCAGCTTATCTAGCAGCCGACTCTTCTATGATGGGATATCCTGTCTCCACCACTTCCGATGCAAGGTTGTCACCTTGGTTCATCGATACTCATGGATACTCCTGGAATATCTCTACCACGAGACGATGCGAATGATCTCCGTACCTTCGGAGGAGCGGGTTCGCCCTTACTCTTTAGACATGAATTGGAGGATAGATTCATCTTCGAAGAGGTCTTGAGCTGAGGGTCTCTCCCCTGGAAGCCACCTCAGAATCTTGCGTACGAGAGCGAGCAACAGTTCCCGATCTTTGCCTCGAAGGCGTATCTCACGTGTCTCGAGAGTTTGTTTCGGGATTGGTATGGCAGCAGTCCAGTTACCTTCAGTCTCGAGTCAACACCGAGGGTGGGGGGGAAATGTAGTCACAACACGGGTAGGTCTTACCTTCGACATCCCAATATTTGCGACACCTGTCGCTACGTTCCAGAAACTGCTTTGGGGAGGTCCCATCAGAGAAATCATCTGAGCATAGTGTAGTTCGTCGTCAAGCCTGCCGTCCTTGATGGGACTGAAAAGATTTCCATCCTCTAACAGATTCCGGATCTGCGCGGACAGATTACATCATCGACGAGCATAGGAGAGGGCTCTTTCAGGACATACCATGACCCCAACGGACCAGATATCGATTTGAGAGTCCCATTCCATTCCCGCGATGACTTCCGGTGCTCGAAAAACACCAGGCATGACATCGCCGGAGTGCTTCTGCCCCGAGAGTCCCAACCGCGCAGCGCCGAAATCTGTGATGTTTGGCGGGTCGTAGGTCGTTGGCATGCTGTAAAAAAGATAGATTGTGCGATCGGCTGACACCTTACGCGGCGATGGCTCAGCAAGCTCGGCGTGCTCGACCTTGGAAACTGCGGTGTGATCGGCTCCAACCAGAATATTGTTCGGCGACAGATCTAATTTCGGTCTGAGTCAAGATATTCGGGGAGTCGGGTTCAGGGACAGACCTGTGTGCACTATGCCTGCCTGATGCATGAAGTTTAGAGCCGTGACGATGATGAGCAAGAATTTGTGCAGAAGCTTCTTCGCCAACGCTCTCTCATCGAAGAGATCTCGCAAATTTGTCAGACTCATACCTAAGCACAGGAAAACGAGGCATTGATGAAGCCCATATGGTCCCTTGACACTGAAAGGGTCGAGTGCCACACGAAGATGTGACTTTCCAGGGTGCTCAGCATCGATAGACTCTATATGACGTGAAACTGCAACGTCTTGAGATGCATCCTCGCCAAGTATACAACTCTAAGCGCGACTAGTGCATTCTTCCTGGATCTGATCAGAGTTTAGATCACAAGATTGCGACAGCTTACTCAACTGGAGGTCGCGGCAAAGCCAGACGGTAGAAGCAGTGCCAAAGCCTAGCTTTGCAGCAAACTGATATTGGGACCTGAACACCTCACCAAAATGGACAGGATAGAAGTTCTCAGCCTTGTCATTGACAACTCCTTCCTCCTCGAATTTTGTCTCTGTGGGGAGTTGAGGAAAGCCATTGCTTGGAAAGGTGCGAGGTTGAATAATGACCTGGCTGGCGGAGTATATGTCCCGCTGACCAAGTCGTAAGAATTGGCAAGAACGAGTCTGGCGCGGAGATGGGAAAGTCTCGTCTCAGGCAAATGCTGCTCGAGATATACGTCTCATCGCGAGTTTACGAGT
This sequence comes from Microcyclosporella mali, assembly GCA_002785985.1. Taxonomy (NCBI): domain Eukaryota; kingdom Fungi; phylum Ascomycota; class Dothideomycetes; order Mycosphaerellales; family Mycosphaerellaceae; genus Microcyclosporella; species Microcyclosporella mali. The sequence continues at coordinate 711,006 of NHNU01000017.1, forward strand.
CACGGCCCTGAAAGCTTCGGCCTGACATGTACGAGAGAATTTGTCAGGGCGACAAGAGAGTCAGACATGTCTGATCACTTGTAGCTATACCGGCGTAGCACACATCTCACTCGAAAACGCGTGTCCAGGTAAATAAAGGGCAAGGAAGGGAGTGAGAACGCGAGGTCGAGCGCTGAAACAACAGGCCATATGTGGTCCCGCAGCAAGCGGACTATTTCCGGACGCAGAGACGGCCCTTTCCTGATACGGTATACCTGTCAGACACACAACGTGTCCCTGACCCCATCATCGAAGTGCACTTTTTATTAGTTGCAAGCCAGCTTACTGTTTAGATTGTTCTCCGTAGCTGACGGCTCAATGGCGGTCCCCTCATTATACATCCGCCCTGCAAGATAGTACCAAGCAAACTCGGCTCTTCCACGATCCCATATTAAACATGGACTCCGCCGACTCAATTCCCGAAGAGCTCTGGGAAGGTCTCGATGAAATCGCGAGAACGCCATTGACGTTTTGGGTGGTTTTGGCTGTAGCATTCCTGATCGGCACTCTAGTCTCGGTACACATACCTTCTCATATGTTTCCTCAAGCTCAATCGCACATCCCGAGTCATCTGCTGACATGTGGCCCATCAGTTGTACATTCTGCTTGTCCTGTTTGCTCCCACGCCGAGACCACCCAGGACCCCCGAGAAGCAATACATAACAGTCACGAGCGAAGGCCAAATATCCAAACCTCAGCCGCTACCATGCTGGTACGACAATTACCTGGCCGTAAAGCGAATGGCCAAGGAAGGTGTGATACCTCAGGAGGAGTCGAACCAGATCACAGATGCTGAATGCTTCATGACGCTGGTGATACCCGCATACAATGAGCAGCATCGATTGAACGGCATGCTGGAAGAAGCAGTGGAGTATTTGGAGGAGCAATACGGACACCATGGTACCCCGAGCCGAAGTAGCAGCAACGGCATATTACAGGCTAGTGGGAGACAGGGTGATCCTCACAGAGGGTGGGAGATCATTCTAGTCAGCGATGGCTCTACGGACAAGACTGTTGCTGTAACACTGAACTTTGCACGGACGCATCAGCTCAACAGGCCACCGCCGACGTACAAAGGACCGTGGAACGCGAAGGGCAAGCCCACGAATATATTGCCTGGTACGATCAGGGTTGTACAGTTGGAGGAGAATCGAGGAAAGGGAGGTGCTGTGACACATGGTATGAGGCATGCGCGGGGGACGTATGTTGTGTTCGCGGACGCAGATGGAGCAAGCAAGTTCACAGATCTTGGCAAGCTGGTTGTCGCTTGTGAGAAGGGCAAGGACAGTAGAGGGAGAGCTGTTGGAGTAGGCTCACGAGCACATATGGTCGGCACTGAGGCTGTCGTGAAGGTAATGCTCCTGCTCATACATTTTTTGCACTCGGCTGATATCATATACAGAGATCTGCCCTTCGCAACCTATTGATGCGTGCTTTCCATCTCGGCATTTGGCTTCTCACCACACCCAAGGTCGCCCAGATTAAGGACACACAGTGTGGCTTCAAGCTCTTCTCACGATCATCACTGCCATACATCATTCCATATATGCATTCGGAAGGCTGGATATTCGATGTCGAGATGTTGATGCTAGCCGAAAGTGCGGATATTCCCATGGTGGAAGTGCCAATCGGTTGGAAGGAGGTCTTGGGAAGCAAGCTGAACGTCATAAAAGACAGCCTGGGCATGGCATTTGGTCTTGCGCTGCTTAGAGTTGCATGGGGAGCTGGCATTTACAGGCGAGATTGAAAGTGAATGAAAAGTCTTCACGTGTGCTCGGCGTTCGGCACGCTCCAACCTTCCGCGCAAACGGGTTCTTTCTCTTTGTACAAACGCTTGTGCGCACAACACCCACATATTACTGACAACCCAGACCTCGAGCCATGGCGCAGTCTCGAGTGCCGCCGCCGAGCACTTCGAACAAATATCCACCGCTGTAAGTGATTGCCGCAAATTGGTTCACATGCTTGCTGACAGCCACTAGAACCGCGTACGATACAGTGGTCAAGATCGCCGTCGGCGAAGGCAACATCGCGGAGACCTTCGAGGTTCATAAGGGCATCCTTTGCTTCTACTCTGGCTGCTTCACAAATGCTTTCAATGGACGCTGGAGCGAATCACGAGCTGCGCTGTCGAGCTGAAAACAGAAGATCCACTCATCTTCCGATACTTCATGCAATGGGTTCACACCAGAAGACTTGCACCTGAGCTCGCGGACTCCGAGAATCATGATGCTACTCTCATGGAGTTATGCATATTCGGCGATGCTTTCGATATTCCACTACTTCATAACGAAGCCACCAACTACTGTCATCAGCGAATTGTAGCGGACTGGAGCTTCGAAAAGTCATTGATCAAATATATCCATGACCATACTCCAAGTGAGAGCACGCTATGCCGGTTCTACATCGAAGTGCTCGGGAAAGCAGGCCAAAGCGTGTCAGGAAGCGCCATCTCAATCCGCGGAGAAAGATAGTGCAAGGAAGCCCTGGTCGATCTGATCGACGTGGACTGGAGGCCGATTTTCGTCTTCGAGGAGAAGGAGGAGGTGGCAAGCTGGGATATATGTGCCAATACCACCAACACGAAGCTGGCTTACAGTGCCACGACAGGGGAGCGGCTGTTGATTAGGTCAAATGGGCACCGACGAGCAACAGCGGCGTGAAAGATCGAGGACATGAGGCTGATTTTGGAAGAGATTAACATGAGCAACGATATCGATAGCACCTTCCCTGTGCAAGGTCAGTAAATCCATGATAGTCGCTTCCACATGCAAATGGTCCGATTGAGCTAGCTCCCGCTCGGTATCATGTCGCGCATGCTTCCTTTGCCACGACAAACTTCTGTCCAACTTGCAAGAAAAACAACATTCGCAATGGGCCCACAAGGCACTCAAGATGTCGCCGCCGTCCTCCACGCGTGACAAAGTTCCACCCCGGTCAGTTCCAATATGGCTCGTACCACGTGCGCCAACTGACAGCGCTACAGAGATGCTTTCGACGAGACCGTCGACATCATTGTCGGCACAGGAGATACCGTGAAAGCCTTCAAGCTCCACAAAGGTGCTTTATGCTTCTACTCTGGCTTCTTCGAGAGAGCCCTGCAAGGCAGGCATGCGGATTTGCACGACGGTGCTGTGAAACTGCCGAGTGAGGACGTGACCATCTTTCAGGAATTTATTACTTGGTTCTACACTCGAGAAATAGGCACTGTCGACCAAGTGTACAGATTTGACGTACTGTGTCGACTCTGGGCCTTTGCAGATCGACGCGAGTTTCCGCTGCTCAGTAAGTGCACACTTCGATCCAAGCGGTAGTGACGGCTTCGAGGATTGAACAGCGGGACAACGGCTGACCTACATTGTGATTGATAGTGAACGACTGCATCGACCGGATCAAATACGACATGGTCACTACTTCACATGTCCCTGACAAAGAAATGCATTTCATCTACGAGAACACGACCGCCGATTCAGGTCTGCGGCGCTTGGTCATCGATCTTATCGGCAGGCACTGCGGCCCATCTCTGCTGGGAGAATCTGATCGAAAGTACTGGCCTCAGGAGGCGCTCTGGGATCTGTTGAAGCTGACACTGGGTGCCGATTACACCCAAAAGCTTTCTAAGAAGGCTCTCAAGAAGCTGGATCTGTGCCCGTACCACCAACACGAGGAGGGGAGTGACTTGCAAGAAGACGTTTTGAGATCCGGATATGTGGTCCATCCTGCGAAGAATTAAAAATGAAGCCGCGGTATGAGCCAATCCCAAGTGCGTGTCTGTTATGGTTTTCGGGGCTGCATATTGGGCGAGGGAAGGAGCAGTTGAGTTCGTTCAACACTGGCCACTCGATCACGATGATCGACTTCCTGACACAGCACGACGTATTGAAGCCCTTCAAGTCAGCTTGTTGCACGTGCGAGCGAGCGCTTGTACGCTGGTGTGGCCCTTGCCATCCTGACGCTCACTGAATGGGTTGATTGAGCAGATAGCGAACGGAGGGTTGGACGACATTCCCGGGCGACACTGTAACTGTGTACGTCTCACATCACTTCTCTTTCCTCACTTCAAGTGTGCCGCACCGTCTTCAAGTATGCCAAATAGTCTTGAACCGCAGACTGCACTCACATGTCAAGTCCATGCTTCTCTGGCCATGGTCTGTCGCTCGTGTCATTTGAAAGGTGTCGATCGCCCTCGCGCACAGCAACATCTCCTCGATCTCACAAGTTACGCACCAGACCTCATATACCTCGAAGCATCAAAGCAGCAAAATGCCACCACCTTCCACTCTGGACAAGTGGCCAACGTCGTAAGTCTGGCTCGAGGACAAGTATGACCTAACATCTGACGAAGGACTAGGGACACATTTAGGGGTATAGTCGACGTCGTCGTCGATACCGGCGACTTGGAAAAGACATTCAAGCTACACCAGGGCGGCCTGTGCTTCTATAGCGGATATCTTGAAGGCGCACTTCGAGGAGATTCTGCTGAGACGACGCAGGGCAAGATAGAGCCGCCGACTGATGAGGTGGCAGACTTCGAGAGGTTCGTGCTCTGGATCTATACCAGACAGCTCGATCTTGGGCCGCAGTCGGTTCCCAAGGTCTGTCGGCTTTGGACGCTGGCAGACCGGCGGCAAGTGCCTTTACTGATGAATCAGTGCCTTGACGCATTGCGGGATCTAGTTGCTCGGCACTGGCGGATAACCGGCACACAGATCCCATTCATCTACGAGAATACCGCACCAGAAGCAGGTCTGAGACGTTTTATAATAGATATCATTGCTAAGACTGGTGGCACCGATTTGCTCGGCGATGACTCTCCATCACGAAACTGGCCGAGCCATGCGTTTCGAGATATTCTTCGGATCGCTTGGAACATGGACGCTGGGGATAGGTGGGATAAAGCCCGAGTCGCTGCGCTTGACACTTGTCCATGCCACTTCCACGAGGATAGCGTCAAGTGTGGCAAGACGACCTAAGTCAACCTCAACCAGCATGTGCGTTTTCGTCGTGACCAGACAGAGCAAGTTCGAAGATATATCGACTTCTCAGCAGCAGATATGTCCGAGAGTCTACCGTATGAGGTGCACCCAGGATATGGGCCCTTTCAGGTGGACTGAAGACTTGCTGAAGGACCATGAGACATGAAAAAAGTCAGCCAATGCAGCGGATGCAGACTGTGTTCTGGGACCTCATATGTAAAGTAACAGTCTACGACTTCCACTGTCCAGCATTCTCAGCTCCTTTGCCCACCGACTGTCCCGCGCCCTCAACTCCATCAGTCACAGATTTCAAGCCATCACCAACTGCTTTGGTACCAGTAGCACCTGTCATGCACGTCAGACCCGCCCTGATCGTTGTGTATATATTCAGTCTTACTGTTGATGGTGTCTCCAACTCCGCGACCAGCAGTGCCGACAAGGCCTCCTGCCGTCTTCGTGAGACCTCCAGTGATGTTGCCGATCTGTAGGGTGTTCAGTACAACTCATACTTCGATCAGACCTGAAGTACGAAGGTGTCATACAGTTGAAGTAACGCCCTTTGCGACTCCCTCAGCGCCCGTATTCTTTTGCTCTCCGACTGGCATCTTGATTGCTCTCGAAATTCTGATGAGTCAGGTTAGTCTTGTTGTTGAAGGTATTGGTCAGAAGCATCTCACCTGATAACTAAGAGGTGAGTTGCTTCTTGCTCGAGACGAGGCACAAATTTGTTTAATTTAGTTTCTGTAAAGCGCATGTGTGGTTGCCTTGTTATACCCATGAGAGTACCCATGACGTCACATTCTGACGTTGCCGCAAGGAGGATGTACTCGAAATCAAGTCACCTCCAGTCGCGTGCAATGCGATGATCTTAGGTGCTTCTAATGAGGTACACGTCTGCTACAGATGCGTATGACTCGTTATAGTTGCAGACCTACATTTCGGAGCCGAAATGCTGTCATGATGCCTCCGATCTGTTTAGAACCATAAAAGACAGCATCTTGATTGGCCTTACAACATTGCAATCGGGTTTGCGCCTTCAGAATGAGAAGTAGTCACGCCTAAATTAAATTTGAGCAGCGATGCAACAATCAAGTGACGGCTCGCGATACGACGCCAGAACATCAACGTTTGAGATGGCATGCCGGCAATGCCTCTGGTGGACACGAGCAGTCCCTCTGTCTGGTCATGGATCTGCAGCGTAACGGATCTTTCCCGTTACACGTTCTGTTTGAACAGCAGTCGACCGGCATCTCTATATTGGAGGTGCGTGTTGCTGTTGAAGTCAAGAAATCGTGATTGTGGCATAAACAAGGCCCAGGACGAGGGGCTCACGGCACGCAAAACGTCCCAGATATGTACTTGGTGGGACCCCTCCCGCCACACGATGGCAGCAGTGACTATGGTGAGGAAACAGCGCGTTTGTGATGTTCACCTGAACCATCGTGGGTTGTTATAAAGTAACGTAAGAAACAGGTTGGTGTTGATGGTGAAGTGGCATGTCGTTTCGAGGTGGTGGGAGGCCAACAAAGCTTAATGCGGGCTAAGCCACGACGAATCTAGCACGGCCCGCTCAGCGTGGCTGCCTCGATGGATATTTAGAGAGGTGGAACGTCGCTGCTGTTTCTGTGGTCGCCCCGACTCCGACTCCCCCCCACCTTCCACGTTTGTTTACACAGCAACGCGGGAAATATACAAGACCCCCTTCACTTCTCGCTTCGTCGTGCAGAGGCGCCATTTCGCGCCCCGCCCTACTGGGCCCACTCTACCGCCGCCGATCGAATAATGGACTACTCCAACTCCCGGCCGCAGTCACCTGACCTCTCTGGCATCTCGTATGCGCCTCAATCCCCAGATCTCAGCGGCTTGTCCGGCCTTCGACCGGACCCAGGTCCTGACGTTGGCCTTGGCTCACCGCGCTTTGGCAATAACTTCAATCCTCACCACCTCTACCCACACGCGCCCACCTCTGCCCGTCACACTCAATTCGGCGCGTATCAGCCCACCTCAGTCCCGCAGCAAGCTTACAACGAGCAACAATATTATCACCCTGACGTCATGGCGCCTCGACGCGCCCTGAAAAATGAGGACCAAGACGATTATATGCCTGACGCCGCGCCATCAAGGCGATCAACACGCGTAAAGCAAGAAGCAATGATGGAGTCGAATGGCATACCGCCAGACTTTCCAGAGCTCTCACAATCTTTAAAATCAGAAGATAGCGATCCGACACTTGGATGCACATTGACTACTTCATTTCCAGTCGCGCGCATCAAGAGAATCATGCAAGCCGATGATGACATTGGCAAAGTCGCGCAAGTGACACCCACAGTCGTGAGTCGCGCACTCGAGCTCTTCATGATCAAGCTCATTTCGGCATCGGCAAATCAAGCCAGAGGACCAGGCGGAGCTTCGGGTGGTAGCGCAGCATCGAAAGGTCCAAAGCGAATACTGGCACAGCATTTGAAGAAGGCCGTCGTGTCAGATGAGAAGTTCGATTTCTTGAACGAGATTGTGGGCAAGGTACCGGACGCGCCTACGAAAGCAAAGAAAGAGGTCGGGAGCGACTCGGAAGATCCAAAACCCAAGAAGAAGGGAAAGAAGAGAAAGGACTCTGGCGACGACTTTTGAGCGGGAGAGATACACAAGGAGATCTGCTATCATGCAACGCGCGTAGATTCTCACAATGAGACCTCGGAGCGACACACACCAAGAATAGGATTCACGACGGGACAGGTTACAACCAGACATCCCGAAGCTCTCCAGTTCCTAGACTTCAGCTTCAAGTCTATAAATGCTTCTGGCGATAGTGTGCACATAGCGCACACAACTGTGACGCATGACTGTCACTGCTTTATGTGCAGACATGGCAAGAGGAATGTGGTGGACGGCTCAATGCAAGCGAGATGTCGCCCAGCGCTCTGATCGGCCCTTTCACTGCGGCATCGCTATATTTTCTACCACACGGGCAAGTGGCCGTCATCTGCAGACGTGCAGGCACTCTGTCAGACTGATTACGTATCTTAATTTCGGCGGAGAGCAAAGAGCTCGAAGGCCACGAGCACATGAGGCTAGAATACGACAGCAGAAATACCATATTTAACAGTCATCGAGACTGTTTCGGCAGAACGTTGTCCATTCTATCGTCAGTAGTCATGGTAGTTATCGTCTGGCTTTTGTAATAAGCATAGACATTGACACGTGAATAAAAATCATGAAATTCGCGCTAAGACTCGTCGTACCTTCCCTAGCTCCAGCCGCACATGTCGACGTCACCTCAATTCGTCTGTCTGCAACCGACCATTGGACTTATCACTGCAGATCAATGAAACCGATCACACGGTCGTTACAACTTCTGCGACACTTCAGCATGTCGACTCCTGCGCAAGCACCAAAGATCAGGCGTGTAAGTCCGTTGGACGCCTCAGAAGCGAAATGGACGGAATTACGCAAGATCGAGGTATGCTACAGCCGACCGCTTCGCCCTCCTATCTTACTGACACCCCTACTAGTGGACTGATCAGGATGGCAAAGATCGAGTCTGGGAGGCCGCCGCTCGCAAGACCCGTAAGGAGTCCGGGGTTGACGCCGTTGCGATCGCCCCAATTCTTCGCCACCCATCTCGACCACCTGCGACCATGATCATTCTGCAGTATCGTCCACCCGTTGAAGCCAAGTGCGTGGAATTTCCAGCTGGGCTTATCGATGCTGGTGAGACTCCCGAACAAGCCGCCGTTCGTGAGCTGAAGGAGGAGACCGGCTACGAGGGCAAGGTGTGTGACCTCAGCCCTGTTCTTGCGCAGCAACCTGGGATGACCAACGCGAATATGCAGGTACTTGATTGCAGCCCGACCATCGTTGCCGATCCTGGGTTGACCACCGCAAATATGCAGGTACGATCAATGGTCTGATACTTCGAATGGGAGGGCACTGACTTCTGCAGATGGTCCACATTGAGGTCAACTTGGGCGAGGACGACAAGCCACCGGAGCAGCACCTAGACGAGGGCGAGCATATCGAGAGAATTGTCGTACCGATACACGAGCTATATGATAAGCTTCAAGGTAAGACCGTGAGCCGACCATCGCGCGTGAAGCTTGCCAACAATCGTAGAACTGTCCAAGGAGCCGGGCGTGGTCGTGGATGCGCGGTACGTACCGCATGAAATACTAAGAAGCGTCTCTTGCTGACATGTCTAGGCTCTTCCATTGGGCACTCGGCCTTCACTGGGCCCGTCGCTTAAACCTCAAGGGCTGACTGTAGTCTTTTCCAGAATTTGCCGCCGATGGCTACCTCATCGACATTTATGTCGCATTTCTGGCTTATGGCTGGCATTGGGGAGGAAAGTTTGTTGCGTAGAGCACGTCACAGACGTTACCAGAAATCAAAATATTCACCAGATCTAGAGTTTCCAGGAGATTGACCAAGCTAATATCTCATTCACAATCTATTGACACAGGGCACTTAAGGTGTCCCGACCAGAACTTTCCAAACAACCTTATCGAGGAATCACGACGCACACTGACTACTGGACCTGTCATACCGTAACAATCTGATGACGAATCAGCCATGTATTGACAACCTGCGATCATCGAGTGTACCATGGCAGAGCAGCGTCATCAAACAAGTGCAGAGGATCTTGACGGCAGTGGATGCTCTTCTTGAGGAAGCTGCAGATATTTACACTACCGCTGTGGCCATTTCCTCTGCAATTGCGGACCCCGAAGACGTCGAGAAGCCGTCCAAAAACAGATACGAGTGTGATACACGGCCAAAATTCCCGAGAAAGACCTTTTCCGAACGTCTGCAAGCCCATTTCAAGCGCCTCCAACAATCATACTCGGACCTTGATGCTGACACAGAGGCACTCGTAAACCATTGTAATGACGATGATCAGGCGCTTTTCCATGGAGTATTTACACTGGTCGACAAGCTACCGGCGCTCGAGCGGGAGATCCATCGACTTCACCATTTACTACTCCACATTGGTTTGCCAGTTCCAGAACTCGGTCGCCGCGACCGTGAAATGTAGGAGAAGTGAATGAAGCGGAGATAGAGGTGATGTGGAAGACACTTGAACTTGTCTCAGACCTGCAGCTGAATGATGTCCTCTCTCACTCCTCGTCCCCATCAAAAAGCTCTCAACCAAAATCAATACTTCTCGCCTAAAAAATCATCATTTGAGCACGAAAATGACGTTCCGCGCTCCGTCTGACATGCCAGGCACGACTCCAAGCATCGAGTCCGAAATCGACTATACCTCGAACGACTCCATCGAGACGCCTTGTCCAACGACAAAGCGCTTCGGCGCTTCGGAACAAACTCTTTACGATGAGTCTATAGCGCAAACTCCGCGCCCTCGAAACTCCTCCATCCTCGTTCCTGCTACTGGTTCACGAACTGCAGAACATCGCCAACTGCAGACCTCACTTGCAGCTCTGCAGCAGAGGTTCGAGGTATCGAGACAGCTCATCAACCATCTGCGCGCGAAGGACGATGTCAACAAGAACAATCGAATGTCAGCCGAGCAGATGGTGTCTTGCCAGGCTGACGAGCGCAAGGCTATTGCAAATGCAAATGTCATCAAGAGAGAGCCGTTCGAATGCAGCAAGAAGAAAATGCTATGTCTCATTCTATGTCTTGTCCTGGCTTATTGGTATTGGTGCTGTTATACTGGACCTGAGATGACCTACATTCGGAGACGCCATAGAGAGGTTTTGGGGCTGTGAACGACAGGCAAGAAGAGAACGACGCTGGATTTGGCAAGTCGGTGTTGCTTATCATGCGAGAACGATGGTGCCTTCGCCGGTGATGCTGTGAACGAAGTCTTGGAATAGAAAATGCTCTTACTGATTCATCGAGGAGATGGGGTGTCTCGGAGAGTGCACTTCACGTATCACATGATTCATATTAGACAGTCTCAGACAATGAATACAAGTGACATGTCCCGTCCATAATGTGTCGTAGACGGCAGACCAAACGATATAAAATCGAAGACCTGCATCCTTTCTTCAACACCTGAGAATCAGCAAATAGTATCCGAAATCTCCAGAGCACAAACTGAGACATACATACAGATTCCACCAAACAAGATGCCCTCGCCAGACGAACATCGTTGTGTCTACAACAGATTCCACCGCGGCCTATCCACGATCAACGAGTGCGAAGAGCGCAACCGAGACCGCGAAACGGCCAAGAGATTGGGAACGCCATATCCTGAGTTCGAACGGGAGTCGTCGGTGTTAGACGCAGCAATCAGTAGACGTCGAGGTCGTCGACACAACGCTACGCCAACGCCCGTCTCGAACGAAGGAGAGGCGAGCGGGACTGAAAGTCCAAGCCCACTGCAGAGCCGATCCACGAATACCGGCACTGGTCTCTTCACGCCGAACGAGAGTCAAGAACAGGACTCCGATCAGGCACAAGTCGACTGGACTCCCATGGTCTCTCCCACCAGCACTCAAGTCGTTGCAGAGACACCTTTCAGCCAACTGCGTCAAGGATCGGTACTTGGTGAAGCCAGTGCATCGATTCCAGCGTCACGATTCTCTATCGACATCCTCGAGCATACACCAGAGCTGGAGACCGTCAGGGAGACGATACATGAGCTTCGCCGGTCTCGCAATAGATTGACCCTTCGGCTCGAAGAGAGTACCGCAAGTAACGCACGCTTGCGGACAGAGAGACAACATCTCCAAGGCGAACTCGAACGCAGGCAGGCCCGACTCCTTCTGACGGAAACAGATCGGGACATTGCCATGGAAGAGCCCAGAGAAAGGAGACATCTCAAAGCGACTCTAGGATTCGTGCTATTCTTGATTGTTGCGTATGCGCTGTGGTGTTGGCACTATTCGCCCGAGATGGCGTACATTCGCAAGAGGAGGCATGAGGTTTTGACAGAGTAGATTTCGTGTCTTATATTCGAGAGGGAATGAAATAGGGCAGGACATGCAGAAAGCTGCTAGACAATTCTGTAATTGTGAGTAAACAGACTACTCATCGTCAACACATCTCCGTTGCTCCTGATCGACTCCGCAACCAGTGCGACTGCCCCACTGTTACTGGCTTCGTTGCCAAATTGCAACCCCAAATCATTATCCACTTACCACAGACAGAAAGTCTCAGTCCTTAGGCAAGAAGCAATGCGCCGACAGCAGTTAGTATTAGTGAGAACCCAATCTGCAGGAGCAGCATCGCGTCGCGTCTTCGTATAGCTTCGTATATGACCGATACGAGGTATCGCTTCGCTGTCACCTTCCAGGTAAGGGCCCAGCAAAGTCGAGTCTGAATGCCGATCGATTGCTTCAAGTGAGTAGAAGCCACCAGAACCACACTATTGAACGGGCTTCCGTGGGAGTGGCTTGGATCTTGATCTATGCCTTTTTGATGCTACACACCTTGGTACAATCAAAATGGTCGTGATACATTTTAGATCACCTCGTCTTGACCTTCTCCTCTGCAGGTTTGCTGTACAACCATAGCGCCACAAACACAATCCAGCCAGCGACTGTAACCCAAATACCACTGATCCAGGGATAAGCGCCGGAGATAGCAAACGATCTCGGCCACTCGTCGTGTGCAAAATGTCGTACTGTGACGGTATTCTTCTCCTCGATGGTCGTCAGGAACGGCCGTTGGTATTTGACGAAGAAGTTGAAGATGCCATGCTGGTCAGGCAGCTTGAAATCTGCGCTGTAAATAATGCTGTCTACTGTCTGTGCTTTGGACTGCAGGTTCAGACGATGGAATGGCGAGAGCATGCTGAACTCAAGCTGGAGATTGTCGCCAGCTGGAGGTGCGAACGGCGCCCAATGGTCCATTTCCCACTCGGACAGCTCGATTTGATAATGCACGTCGTTCTTGACCCGGTAGATGTCAGGGTTGAAATCGAGAATCGCGACCTGAGTAGCATTGCTGACGCCCTTTTGCGAACCTTCGTTGAGGTAGTGTTGGATCTGCCCAGTCTTAAGCACACCCAGCTCTTTGAACGTCCATGCAGACAACTTCTCGGCAAATGCCTTGTTGTTAGCCTTCTCGCTCTTCTGGCCAGCTCCCGGCAGTTGAACTTGCGCATCGAAATACTTGTCCTCCAGAGCTTCCGCACTGCCCAGGACGGTGAAGCGAGCGCTGTTCAGACCTTGGAAGGCTGAAACAATGTTGATCTGGCTGCCTGTCGCAAATGGCTCCTCCACACCTTCAATATCCTCTTTCGGGTTATAGATGTACGCAGTGGACGGCGCCTTGACGATAGACGAGAGCAATGGCGATGCATTGCCCAAGACCTGTCCAACAGAGTGTGGGAATGCGATCAACCCACCCACGCCAAAGTAGTTCTTGACACCAATCTTCAACTCTGGGCTTGGAAGGACAAGTACATCATGCTTCTCGGACGCACTCTTAGTATCGTAGCTGAAGTGATCCACGACCAAGCTCGTTCTGTCAGCAGGAAGGCTGATGTCCATTTCCAGAAGCAAGCTGTTGATCGCGCTGGGAACGCTTTGCTCTGACGAAAGCGCGAGGAGGATGTTGGAGCCGGCATTGACGAAATCAACGATCAAGTTGGGCGTAAGGGAGGGACCCAGTCCCTTGGCCTTGACGGGCAGGAGCAAGAGGTGGGAGTAGGCGGGGACTCCATGTTGGAAGAGGGAGAGCGACGAGTCTTTCGGTGATCTGTATGTTATTTGGAAGCCTCTGCCTGGATGATTTGTCAGTTTGATTCCTTCTTGAACACTATTATCGCATGCATACCTTGAAGATCTGACCAGAACTGGGAGTATTTGCCCTTGTCACTGTCATCCTCGATGATGACCAGCAGCTTGTTCCCTGTTGCCGACAGCGCGGAGACAACAGACAGCAGGCCCACCAGCAGGCCGGGAAGTGTTAACCGCATGTTGGACAATGTGTGTATATGTGTGTGTCCACAAGGAAGAAGTCAAGTGAATCTTACTGCCGTTCAATGGACGAAGAGCTATACGTGTACCGCTGCCCTGCCAAGACTCTGAAGCGGAGCTATGGCCGGGAGTCGCGACTTCACTGCCGACCTCACCACTCACTCACTCGCATTGCACTAGTCACCACCACCTTCACACCCTGCCAAACACCGACTCCACCCACCGCCAGTCCCTCGAAGCGATCGAAATCGGCAACATGGCGCCCGTGTCTTTCTGGAGCTCCCCGAGCGCGTACATCCAATGGGCAGCCCGTCGGAAACCCGCCATCTTCTGGTCCATCATCGTCGGCAGCATGGGCCCCGTTTTCCTTGTGCGCAGTAGCCAAATGATATCCCTGTATGGGCGGACTACTGACTCCCGGTCACAGCTTGTTGTGCCTCCAATCAGATACCGCCTTGGCGATGGTCCTCGGCCGCAGATACCATTGACATATCCGAGTGAGTGATACGAGAGGGACTGTCAGGGGAAAGACATGGGAGGCTAACACAGACACGACAGTCCCCAAAGGACCCAGAAATCCCCCCAAAGGTTACGAAGATTAGAACCAGTGCAGAAAGGTTGGATGAGGTGGAAGATGGATCGTTCAATGGAGTTACACGGCGCAAAAGCCACAGAGTAAGAGCGTGGCTTTCGAGGAGGCTTGTACATATATCCGCGCCCAGCTGTTGAGCTGGCACACGATCGAGAGGCTGCGGTTGACATGTGCTGGGAGGTCTGCCGCAGCCCATGGGCGAGAAGTGCCACAAGTAGACGGAAATGTCAATACCACATATCTACACAGCTTGGAGAGCAACATAGGAGGGCGTTCTTCACCAGGCCTCCAGCACTTGTTTGTCTCTCCCGTGGCAGGACACGAGCCTGGGTTCCTGACGGAGTTACACTCATTCTCCATCGGTCACAATCGTAGCAGGGCCGAGGTCGTGAACAAGGACAGCTTGCTATTGTATACATTCTTCATATTCATTACAACCCTTCTGCCACCCACATTCCTCGCCGTTCCCCGCTCCTCTCACGTGTAAATCTGTCGTATGCTACATAAAAGCGTGATCTGGGGATATCTTGCGTCGCTCTCAAAACAAAAAGAGATGAAAATCACAAAGATCTCAATCATGTACACATACTCCTTTTCAAGTCTTCACTTCGTACCCCCTATCTCCCCCGCCTCTTCACACTCCCTTCGTATTATTGTTTGTTGGTGTCACTGTCTAGAGCTCATCTCTGATCCTATCAGTGACAGAGCTGACAGCGGAGCTGACTCCGCTAGCAGCGCCTTCGGCGGCCTGGCTCGCTTGCACAGAGAATTCAGAGATCTGGCTGCTCGCGCTAGCCATGGCTATGGAGAGCTGGCTCTGGACGCCTTCGAAGTAGGTCTGCTCTTCGCCGTAGATGGCACTGCTGACTGCGGAGCTGGCAGCTGCAGCTTGTTGAGCAGCTTGCGACTGTATGGAGCTGTACACGCTGGCCGCGGCGCTAGAGGCTGCTTCGACGCTGCCAGTAGGCGAGCCATAGATGGCAGCCGATATGGCGCTGGATGCTGAAGCGCCGATGTCGACGATGCTGGCTTGAGCAGCTTCCGCATAGTTTGTCTGCGTTCCATAGATGGCCTCACTGGCTTGTGAAGCAGCCTCCGTATACATGGAGGCGGCGGCCTCGGTAGCTTGCTGTTCGCGAGTCAGTATACATATAATATGAGGAAAACGTTCTGGTGTTCGACCTACCTCGAAGCCACCCTTGGTAGTGCCATACGCCTGAACGCTGGCAGCCTTCACGGCGGCACTCAACTGTGCCTGGACTTGCTCAAGAATCGTTGGCACCTGGGTTGGTGGCACGAAAACTGCGGAGATCGCACTTGAGGCCTGTACATATGCATCGCTGGCATAGCTAGACGCTTGGGACGCCAGAGCTGGTGCGCCGGTCGAGTACGCGGAGTGGAGCCTTGAGTACATACTTGCGGTGAAATCAGGCTCCTTGCCACTGACCAATTCTGCGAACAGTGAGTTGACAGCAGTCCATTGGGCAGCGGCCGCTTCGCTAGCTTGCGAAGCCATCTCATTAGCGTAGCTAGCAACCGATGCAGTGAAAGGTGGTGGTGCGCCATAGACCTGTTCGCTGGCCCTGGAGATTAATGCTTCCCAATTCTCCGATGCTTTCGAGGCAATGGACTCAGTCACCGGAACGGGAGTACCATAGACAACGGCACTGACATCAGAAGAGGCCTGCGCCAGCTTGGAGCTTGCGATGGACGCAGCATCAGCCAATTGGGCCTCCAATTGCTCGTAAGTGGACCTTTCAGTCGGCTTCAAACCTTGCGCGCTGGCAGCGGAGCTCGCCATGCTGCTTAATTGCGAGTATCTCGAGCTGGCGTCGGCCATGTAGCCACTGTAGCCGCCACGTGCATCGGACATGGCGCTTTCGAAGCGTTCCGAGATACCGACGACTGTAGGAGTAGGTGAAACGATGCTGGAAGCAGCATCTATAAACTCTGAATAACGACCGTGGGCAACACCTAGAGCCTCATAGTAAGCTTTCTGGGCAGAGGCAAGGTATTGCTGGTGAACTGGAGTTGGCTCAAGACCTACGGCCTTCTTGGCGCTCGAATACTGTGCGTTGGCTAGGCTTACGGCAGCGCTGAGACGTGAAGCGGCAGCAGATGAGACGCTTTCGTATGCGTTTTCGGTTGTTGGAGTCGTGAGAGCCGAATAGCGCTCAGCAGCAGCCGTCATCGCAGCCGAGTAGGCAGACTCTGCAGAAGAAAGCATTTGTTCGTGAACAGGCTTAGGTGTGCCAGAAATCTGTTCAGATACACGAGACTTGACTGCATCGAAGTGTTTAGCTGCCTCGCTAACAGCAGCATCGTAGGCAGAACTGGCATGAGCGAAAGGCGCCGCAGTAACGGGGGTGCCGTAAATGGCGTAGGAAGCTGCGGTAACGGCAGACAGATATTGCTCGCGAGCGGCGCTGGTGCCCAACTCTACGGCACTCTTCTGAGTGCCGAACAGGACGCTGCTGGCTGCTGCAATCGCGCTCTCGTACTGCGCACTGGCCAAACTTGTTACACTCTCGACTGAGCCTTGGGTTGTTGTTGCCCCGCGAAGAGCGTCTTGGACTGCCCGAGTCAGCTCGCTGGCTTTGTCGCCTGCAACACTGGCCATGCTCGCAATGCTCTCGCTGTAGCTGCCCTCTGCATCCACTATATCATCGTCCAAGATAGGCTCACGCGCTTCGACGAGGATCTGCGCCATTGCACCACCGAAGACCTTCTTGGGCTTTTCGGCTGCTGCATCATATGCATCTTGGGCAGCAACAGCAATGTCCTCGGCATCAGGAAGATTGTCAGAAACGGCAGAGGCAGCAGAGGATACGCTGGAGGCAGCGACGCTTGCTCCGGAGGATATGCTGGCGGAAATCTTGGATGCAGCGGGCGAGGATGAGCCCGCAACGCTTTCGATGAAGGACGAGCCGCTGCTCGATACCTCGCTGGCCTTCGACTTTTGGGCGGATAGGATGCTCGGCATTTTGGTGTTGGCACTCTCCCCTCCTTCAGAGGCTTGTGAGGAGATAGACGAGGCGGCGCTCTCAACAGCCGGTGTCTCCGTTCCCAGAACGGCGGATGAGATTGATGATGCGACGTCGGTTGCTGTGTCGGAAATGCTGGACTCGGTGCCAAGTATAGCACTTGAGACCGAGGAAGCAGCATCGGTTGCAGAGTCCGACAGCCCAGATTCAGTACCCAAAATTGCACTCGAGGCTGAGGAAGCGATGTCGGTAGCAGTATCTGAAACACCAGATTCGCTTCCTACAACAGCCTCGGATGCCACGGAAGCCACACTCGACGCTGATCTTGATGCCACAGAGGCAACACTTGACGCAGAATTCGCAGCTTCGATGGACAGACTCTCGACCGAGCCGGTAGAAGAACCAATGACCTTGTCGGAAAGACTTGAAGCTTGCTTGACAATCTTGCTTGATGCACTCTCGATCGAGCCAGTCGAAGAACCCACCACAGCTTCAGACGCATCTGAGGCTGCCTGAGAAGCCCTTTCGACAATGATCGAGGTGACGCTCTCAATACTTCCCGGCTCTGCTTCTCCAGCCCCGAAGACAGCCTCGGAAGCTTCTGCCACCTTCTCGACGATCTGCTCCTTAGCCTTGCGTACAGGCGGTGGAACATATTTGGTATCGAAGTCATCGCTGCCATCGTTCGCAGCTATCTTCCATTTACCGACATCCTTCAAGCGACCGAGCTCTTTTGCGGCATCCTCAGCTATAGCCATTGCTTGATGCTCGATGTCATCACTGGCGGTCTTTGTACCAGCAATGCCCGTATGCTTGTGCGCCGTCTTCGCAACATCCTCACGCCATGACTGAACGGCCTTTTTGAGGTCGTTGTACTTGCTCCACTCTTTGTGAGGAAGCGAAGAAGCGGCATACTTACGACCAATCTCAGACAGGCGCAGCTCGCGGATGTGTTCGACCGTCTCCAAAGTTGACTGAAGTGCCTTCTCCACCAGATCCTGGGTGTCGGACTGGGCAGACTCGCGCCATTGCCGGACAGCCTGTGCACGAGCTTTAACGTTCTGGCCTGCCGCACGTACGCCCTGAACAAGGTCCTCGTTGGCGACCTCAAGAGCTGCGTCATCCGCGTCCTCTGGGACTTGACCCACGATCTGAATGATTCGAGCCTTGACACTATTGAGCGTGCTTTCGACAGTCTCCTCGAGCTGCGTGATGAGTGCGCCGCCTAGACTCTCTGCACTCTTGATTCGAGTATCAGTGATCTCCTTGATACGCTCGTTGAGATCCTCCACGCCTTCCGATACAGCCGTCGAGCTGATTTGCTCCCAGCTCTTGAGATCTTCACGAAATTGAAGCTTCGGATCAGGAGTTGACGAGGGCGAGGATGCAGCAACGCTTGCGGCAGACGACGGGTCGGCGGTGGCCTTCTTGATTGTGGACGAGAGCGACGACGAAAGCGACGAGACACTTGACGATGCATCAGCGAGCTTCGAGGAGCTTTCCATGCTCTTAATCTCGGCCTCTAGCTTCTTGCCATCCTTGTATCTGCCCAGACGTTCCGTGATGCGAAGCAACTGGGGCTCGACATTCTCGCCGTACAGGATGCGCATCTTTGGCCAGATTTGACGCAACCAGAAGGTCCAAGCCGTGTTGCCGACATACTGAGCATGAGGAATAGCGGTGGTGACAGCGAACTCACGACCTTGGGTGTAAAGCTTCTCGGCATAGGGTCTTGACTTGCGGTATGCGGGCTCTAGTTCCAGCTCCCAGATATCTGAAACCGATGTCCGGACTTGCTCGTAGTATGGTTGGACAATGTCCTGTGCCTTCTTCACATGGGGAGCAAGATGTGCCTCGTACTGCTTGCCCGACTCTTTCTGCAGGACTGCGATTTGCGGCTTGACGGTCTTCTCCCATTGCTGCTGGCCATACTTCTGAGCCCCAGCGACGCGTGGAGCACCGTGCTGTTGATACCCAGCGAGTCCGGGCTTGTAAAGCTTCTCGTTGATCTGGTCGATGTATGGCTGGGCTTGCCTGTGATACGGCGCCACGTATTGGTCGTAGTAGGGCTGTGCGTGTGGAGTGATGAAGTCGCGTGCCTGCAGGTACGGCTTACACACCTTGGGCGAGTCGTGCTTGAGGTCCGCTGGCGTTGACGGACACCGCACGAAGACGGTGATGAGAAGGTACCAAACGAACAGTTTGCTAGCTTTATTTATCGTCCAGCCCAGCGTGGTCTGCTTGCTCTTTCGTTTGGAGCGGGAGGTTCGCTCTCGCCGGCTCTGGATAGAGCCGTTCGGAGCGTCCATGTCTGGCTTGATGTGGGAATTCAGGTCACCGTTGGCATCGATGGCCATGTCGAAGAAATGTCGACGGGAGTTTGTCCCCTACTCTCGGTGCAGGCTCGAGCTTCTGTCGCGCGCCGTTGGAGCTTATCTCCACAGTCTGGCTTGTGAGACGCCGGCGCGAGAACGACGGAAAAGCCGAGATGTCGTGATGCAGCTGCGTGAAGCGGCGAAAGTGATATTGCCAAGGAGGATCAGGAGACAGAATGAAGAAAGAGAAGGAGGGAAGTGAAGTGGCATGCACTGTTGTTTTCCCTTCGTCTGCAGAATATCGAACCAAGGCAGGCATAAGTGGTTGGCGTTGAGCCAGTGTTCGTGGAAGCAAGATTGCACTGCACACACCTACGTCATTTACCGAGTGCTCGCGTGGGCGCGTCCTTCAGTCTTTCATTCGTACTTCCAATGAAACTTTCATTTGTGATTTCATTAAAACATGACTGCTAGCAGCTCTGGTATGTGCATGCCTACACCAGCTCTAGTATCACTAGTAGGCTCGATGAAGGCGCCTTGAACAGCAAGCAAGGCCTCTTTCTGAAGCTCATTGTTGCCTGCCTCGTTGCTGCCTCCTAATAAGTGCGCTATTCACGTGACCTTCGGATCAGTGAATCCAACTCTGTTTTGAGACGCTCTAAACACCACATTCCACTCTTGACTTCACCACCACATACGCTCGACCATTCCACTTCACTCCTGCCTTCTTCATTCCTTGGAATAACCACCCGCGACATCGACTCTCCCACTCGACGATCTCCTCGACACCCTCATGACCACCTAGCCATCAATTCGCGCCTTCGTGGCACCACGACTCAGATCCTCCTACACCTCAATCTTGCGTCGTCGGCGCTGCGCTCGCCATGGATGGCCCGATACCCTCGGAGGCTCCAGCGAAGGAGCCTCCGACTCACGCACCTGATATCATGAACGATCCCGAGTATGCTCCAGCCCAGCGTCGCGACACCCTATCTTCCGCCGACTTTGGCGATACATGTCGAATATGCCGTAGCGAAGGCACTCCCGAGGAGCCTTTGTTCTACCCGTGCAAATGCAGTGGAAGCATCAAGTTCGTCCACCAGGAGTGCCTTATGGAATGGCTGTCACACTCCCACAAGAAGCATTGCGAGCTGTGCAAGACACCCTTCCGCTTTACCAAACTCTACGATGCTAACATGCCCAAAACCCTGCCATGGAGCGTCTTTGTGAGAAGAGCATGTGTACATATGATTATGACCTGTGTGCGGGCGTTCCGAGTTCTATTGGTGAGTGCTGTTTGGCTGGTCGCTCTGCCATGGCTTATACGCTGGGCTTGGAGATGGATGTTCTGGTTTGCAGACGCTGGCTGGGCAAGGGAAGCATTCATACGGAAGATGGAGGCCCAAAACATGAACATCGGAGACATGATTGCGCACGCTGCCGGTTCGACAGCGCAGCATTCAGAGGTGAATACGATAATTCCCGACAACGTGCGTGCAGTGTTCAACAACATCTGGGGTAATCAAGGTCACGCTAGCGAAGAAGAACAGGAAGCAACAACGATTGAGGCTCTCGCTGCTGCTCTATCTGTTGCTGTCCTTAATGCGTCCTCTCCGGCTGGCAATGTCAATGCCACGGATTACTGGCCGCAGCCAGACTCGTCAATTCTGTCATCCTGGACCTACGTATCCGAATTGACAACCAACCAGCAAGTCAATCGCGTCATCCTGGATATCTTCGAGGGCCAGCTCATTACCTGCGTCGTTATCACGGGTTTCATCTTAGTATTCCTGATCAGAGAGTGGGTTGTGCAACAGCAGCCGCTTGTCAACCTTGACAATATCCACCACGAGGACCGGGCACGTGAGAATCGGGAGCGTGAGAGACTAGAGCGAGAGCGAGCTGCGCTAAGGAGACAAGCCGATATACTTGATCAGGCCAGAGATCGCCTGTTAGCCCTTCAGGAAGCAGCGAACGCCAATTTGCTTGAAGAGCGTGAGAACGATGGCATTGAATATCAAGGCTGGGAGGCTGTCAACGCTCTGATGGAGGCTGCCACCGGAAGTCTACGAAAAGGCGGCGACGATGGACCCCGGGAATTCACTTCTGCTGCTGTCGAAGTCCTGAGACAAGTTCGAGCTGCCGAGAAAGGCGGCACGAGGGTGTCGGACCTGGCACAGAAAGTTTTTGAAAAGCTTGCGAATCTGAACGAGGACGAGCGCCAAGCTTGGGAGGCAGTCTTGATCGCGGAGTTGCGGAGGATAAGCTCTGACAAACAAGAGGAAATTACAGCAGGACCTTCCCATGAAGATCAAGGAAGCGCTTCAAGGCCGCCTATGCCGGATAGAGAGACTTCATCGCGCGCTACTCAGATCCAGCGATTTCTGGAGGAGGTGGGCGCAGATCCTCGTGAAGACGGTGATCATTCCGCCGGCGAACCGCCCCAACAAGACAACACTCTCGAAGCGCCAACAGAGAATGCTAGTGTGGTGAGTGCGCCTTCGACCGATATGAGCTGGCAGCATGTAAGTCCGCCTGATGAGGCTGGCAATATCCAAGAAGTTCCCGACCACGTCGATGTCTTTCAGGAAAGCAATGACGAGATACCGATTACGAATGCTGGCCCAGACGCCAAGATCAACATCCGGCGCAGCGGTAACGCGAATATCATGGCGATCGTCCCTGCTCCAAATGAGTCCTCTGAGTTGTTGACAGATGAAGAGCTCGAGCGACGATTGAGTTCACCGCGAAATGATGAAGGAGTCTCGAACTTGGAAGATGCATCACTCCTGGACAACCAGAGCAATGTAACAGTCGACGACAATGAGCGAGCAGGAACGCACTTCAATGATCCATTTCATCCCGAAGGCGCTGAGCCCGAACTTGCAGAGCAGTCCAGCTTCCGCGAAGAGTCTGGTTTCGATGAGGTCCCACAGCTTGCCCCACCTCGAGACTCAAGTCGAAGACCTTCCGACACAGCGCCTTCCGCTGATGATGGTGAAGTTGTTCTACCCACTCTTCCCAACCAAGCACCAGAGCTACCTCCCAACACATTACAGCGTGTCGCAAACTGGTTCTGGGGCGACATACAGCCTCCACAGGATGCCCCTGAGCCGATTCTGATCCCCCACGAAGAGCTTGTGGAGGAAGCAGGTAACGCTAACGAGGCGCCCTTTGTCCCCATCCAGGACTTACAAGCTGCTCTCGTAAATCTTCCAAACGCAGAGGAAGGCCTCGTGAATGAGAACGATCCAGAAGTACTTGCAGCTGCTGAGGCAGCAGGCCTAGATGCTGAGGCAATCGAAGATGCCGAGGACCTCGAAGGCATATTCGAGTTGATCGGCCTTCAAGGCCCTCTGATAGGCCTTTTCCAGACTTCATGCTTCTGCAGCGTTTTGGTCAGCGGCACAGTCTATGGTGCCGTTGGACTGCCTTACATCTGGGGCAAGCTGGTATTATCGTTCCTCAGCTCACCCATGACATTCATGGTCAAGACGCCTCTGCAAATAGCCTCTTTCATGTGCGACTTTCTCATCGATACGACTCTGGTCATCGGCGGCTGGTTCATAGTCATGGCGACATTGTTGCTGGAGATTCTGCTGAAAGCTGTCGAACAATGGTTACCCAGCTTCGCCAAATACAATTTCGTATCTTGGATTGCCAATGTAGCAACTTCCACATCCGGTGCCGCTGGTGGCCGTCTACAAAACATGCTGTTCACAGACGAAGGCGCGGCTGGCGTCGACATGGGCTTGAATTGGGCAATGCTCGGTGCTTCAATGCACGCGCATGCCTCGCTCAAGGACTTGCAAGGAGAAACAAACGCGGTTCTAAACTCTATCGGAAGCACAATTACATCTGTTGTGGACACTATCTCTTCAGGATCCGTCAGTGTTGTGTGGCACAGATCATTCAACGCTTTCGCTCGCCTCACCGAGATTCCGGCCAGAGTCATTGCAGGCGTCGAAGCGCTTGAGAAGTACACAGCCATCTACCTAGACATCATTGGAAGCCTGAAGACTGGAGCTCTCACATTCCAGTCCTCCACGAAGATCATGGATCCGCATCTTGTCTACTGGGACACTGGCGATCGAGGACTGGCCGTGCTGGCTGGGTATCTCGCTCTGGCAGCTCTGGCAGCCATTTACGTCGCAGTGGACACGCCTATAACACGCTCGCAAGCTGGACAGAAGACCGAGAAGGCGATTCGAGATACCTTGCGACAAGCTGGCGGAGTGCTGAAGGTCATTTTGATCATTAGTATTGAGATGCTGGTCTTTCCACTCTATTGTGGCCTGCTTCTCGACCTAGCCTTTCTGCCACTGTTCCCTGGCGCTTCAGTCGCAACCCGCTGGGCATTTGCTGTGCGCGCGCCCAACACGTTCTGCTTTGTGCATTGGTTTGTGGGCACTTGTTACATGTTCCACTTTGCCTTGTTTGTGGGCATGTGCCGCAAGATCTTGCGCAAGGGTGTCTTGTGGTTCATCCGCGACCCGGACGACCCAACCTTTCACCCAGTCCGAGATGTGCTTGAGCGCAATGTGACTACACAACTGCGAAAGATCGCTTTCAGTGCTCTAGTTTACGGAGCTTTGGTAATATTGTGCCTTGGTGGCGTAATCTGGTCTATTGGACAGATCTTCAACGGCATCTTCCCGATCCACTGGACATACACTGAGCCAGTCCTGGAGTTTCCTGTGGACCTGCTCCTGTACAACTTCGCGACACCAATGCTCATCAAAGTGCTCCAGCCTTCTCAGGCGGTCCACGTATTGTATGCCTGGTGGTTGCGACGCTGCGCACGACTCCTGCGACTGTCTCACTTCCTGTTCGGCGACCGTCGTAAAGATGAGGAAGGAAAGCAAGTCCGCAAGTCCTGGATCAGCTTTCTCCTCATGAAGAATGCGAACCCGAACGAGGCAGTTTCTCCATCAGACCCCCGACTTCTTGCTGGCAGTGAGATGCCGGAAGTATACTTTCAACGAGATGGAAAGTATGTGATGACTCCGTGCAATGACCAATATCGTCCACCAAAACCTGGTGAGGCGTTCCTGCACACAGACGATGGTGATGTATACATTGCAGACAAGGATGGCAAGAAGAATGACCATTTCGCCAAAGTATACATCCCTCCATTCTTCCGCCTAAGAGTCACGCTCTTCATGGTGTGCCTGTGGATGTTCTCCGCGTTCGCTGGTTTATGTGCAACACTCGTTCCGCTGGTGGTCGGGCGTTCAATCTTCACAGCAATCCTGCCCGCTGGTGTACGCGTAAATGATATCTACTCGTACTCCCTCGGTACGTACATTCTCGGCTGCGGACTGTTCGCCATTCTCAAAGGAACTTCAAGCTTCAAGTTCATGCGCGAGAAAGCGCAGGTGATCGACATCAAAGCATGGGCGCATTCTGCCATGAAGCGTGGTATGCAGGTGCTCAAGTGTACCTATGTTTACGGCTTTCTGGGACTAGTTCTTCCGATGATCGTGGCATTCTTACTGCAGTTCTACTTCATTCTACCTCTGCATACCTACGCGGTCGCATCACTGCAACCTATCATGGAAGCGGCGGCGAACGACGGTGCAGGTGGGCTCAACGCAACGGAGATCGCATCGACCTTCTTGCAGTTCACTAGCGGTGGCCAACACCCAGGCCACTCTCCCAAACTTGCTGAGCATGGCGTGCATCTTCTGGCAGATGTCGCGCTTGCGATGCTATACCTTCGCATTGCTTTCCACTGGATCATCACGGCGCCTGCATCCCGCGCTGCCGAAGGTCTTCGTCGCGTCACAGCCGACGGTGCTTTCAACCCAAATGCTTGGCTGGCGACACGCTTCTTCATCCTACCTTCACTTCTAATCGCAACCTTCATGCTTCTCGCGCCTCTGGGCCTCGCAAAACTCAGCATCACCCTGATCGAGGTCCTTGGCGCTCCTGTTGTCCTCAACGACGTTGCCCGCACGATGATCTACCGTTTCTCATATCCTCTCGCGGCGGGCCTTGTCTTTGTCGTGATGGGCACCATGGAACTCATCAAGGCGACCTCAAGATGGCGAGCCAGGATCCGAGATGAAGTATACCTTGTTGGGGAGCGGCTACACAATTTCGGCGAGAAGAAGCCGCCCGCTGGGAGTAGAAGTGTGATCCGTAAGGAGAAGTAGGAAGACGATTTTGTTATATGATAACTCTTTAGCGTTGGCGCAAGAACGGGGTTTGATTGCACATCCGCACCCGTGAAGAGCATTCGCGGCACGAAGCTATGATGCAGCATCGGGTATATTGTACAATAGTTGGTATTACAGCGCAGTGCTGCGTACCTCATCATGAAGAGGATAACAGTCTCCATCGTGCTCTTTCTTCGTTTTCACGCATATGCCATCTCCTCTGTACGACTCCGTATGCCGGCTCCACGCTTTCCACTATACACTCAACGTCACACTCTCTAATAGGGTCACAGTGCCCAGTTGTGACACTTCAACCGCTGAGGCTTTTTGCCCGGCATGCCTTTCCTGAGTCTGGAAGCCTTCGAGAGCCAAGTATATCCATTCCGTCTGGCAGTCGCCGTAGCGATACACCCAGTTGCCATAGGACCCTGTGAGTCCGCCATTTGACTGACCCATGCATCCACGATACACTCACATCCCAAGCACCTAGAAACCCGGCGGGTTCACTCTCTGACTAACCCTTGTCCACTTCGGCAATTTATGCACTCCTTTCCTGTACCCTCGCACTTTCTTGTCAAACATCGAATACTTGTCTTTGGGCAACATTTCCTGTTCGGTCGGCATCTCGGTCTTCCATCGCTCGATCAACTTTATCGTCTTGTTCTCGAGTGCTTGTTGCGCGAGCAACTTGGCGCCGGCGACGGGGACGCCGTGTGCGGAGTGTGTGTGGACGTAGTCGCCTTGCTTGGGTCCTTTGCCATTGCGGCGCGCGGCTTGTTGCGCGTCCGTTGTGGATGCTGTGCTGGGTTCGGGGAGGGTTTTCTGGTTCGCGTGAGGTATTGAGCAGCGTTTCAGCGCGCTGTCGAGGACTGTGATGACGTTGTCGACGCGGCGCAGTCGGCGGCGTTGGCGGAGCTTTTGGGGGGCTGAGAGGCGCCAGGGAATTTTCCTGTGGACGAGAATCGTTAGATGGTGTTGTTGGGAAGGAGAATGTCGGGTGTGAATACCATAGTAGGCCACCTGATAAAGGAGCGGAAGGTTTGAATGCGCCGAACATGGTGATGTCTATGTGTTTGGAGGGGACTGATGGGTCGAAGTGCAATTGAGATGAAGTCGGAATTCGTCTATATGTATGTGCCTGAGGCACAAAGATACTGAGGACTTACGCAAAGAACGAAACATCGTCGTCCTTTACAGGACAAACGTCGATTGGTCAGTTGCCGAAGCAATCACAACAGGAAGAAACCTACGATCATCCCAAAATCACTGCTAGAAGAGTCGAACGTCTCAATAATGTCATACTACTTCGCCATCATCGGCACGCGCGACAACCCCCTCTTCGAACTCGACTTTGGGACTTCGAAAGTCGGCGGAGATGGCATCGCTCGCTTCCGCGAAGAGGCAAAACACATGAATCAGTTCATCGTGCACGCCGCGTTAGATCTGGTGGAAGAAATTCAGTGGTCGACCAAAGACTTGTAGTCACCCATCTCGTCTCCACTCCACGCCCATGTAATACTAACACATCTGTAGATATCTCAAGAGAGTCGATACCTTTCAGAACAACCACATTCACACTTTCCTCACCGGTGGGAATATCAAATTCATGCTTCTCATGAACCCGGATCCCAGCGCGACGGCGTACTCTGGCTATTCGTCTCAGACCTCGAGACCTAATACTGCGCGGCAGAGTACTGCGAGCATCGCAAGTAACCCTGCGAGTCAGCAGACGGAGGACGCGGTGAGACAGTTTATGCTTGAAGTATGTGCTCACCATGTCGCTACTATTGGTCGTGATGCTGACCGAGACTAGGTCTACGAAGCTTGGATGAAATGCATGATGAACCCATTCTACACTGTCAACCAGCCAGTCACTTCTCCTGTCTTTCGGAGTCGTGTGGCAATGGCAGCGAAGAAATATCTCTGAGTGGGTCCCGTCAACCGTGGCTATTATGACGAAGGCGCACAGCGAGAGAGACTCCCGGTTTGGATGCAAAGTGAAGTCCTTTGAGCGCTGTGCTGAATATGTAATCAACATATTGGCATCTTCGCTTCAGAAGCTACAGGTGACGCCATTCACGGCCTCACGAAGCGATACCGACAATCACACTTCGGCCATGAAGTCGAAGTTATGGACACGACTCTAGAACGAAGCCATAGTTGCGGCTGCATTCGAGCCAACAGCACAGCACGCCTCTTCGCACTGCTCGAAGAAAGGCAGATACAGGAGCCGCGACCTGAGTTGCTGGATCTTGGACCGGCGAATTTGTCTGCATGAATGCCACATACTCTTTCCAGGCTGCGTCTCGCACAGAATCAACATCGAAATGGCCTCTGTCTTTGTACAGTATGAGATGGCACCTTCCTCGTGTACGCCAGCGTCTGCTTTGACAGCGCTATGATGTGCCTCTCTCACAGACGGCAAACAGACCTGGACACTGGATGTCCTTTGCACGTGTGCCGGGTCGGAGCAAGAAGAACCCAGGCACGAGGCACACAGGTACTTTCTGCCCCTCGAAACATATTTGTGCATTTGAAAGAGTATGAGCAGGTATGATTTAGGCAAGACTTTGACTACTTTCATCAATGTGGCTGTGCGAAGCTTAGTCCGAGGAAATCTCGCACAAAATGCACTGGAATGGTAGGGCGAATGGTGAATGCTTTATCTATTGAGCGCCGACCAGCGAGACTTGATAATCTGCTCGCTCTCCCGCCGACAACCTTGTAAATAGCACTCGGCATCAAAAGCCGTGGCAGCACACAGTAACCGCAACATAATGTACTCTTTCACCCATCGCCACATGGACATCGCGGGATGACAGCCTTCAGCCGGTGATCTTCTGCGCCAACCTGTATCACATGGCCGCTCTGGAACGACGTCGCAAAGATGCCGACGCCCTCAGGATTAACGTTGTCGGGGTACGAACACACGCAAGAGTGGTACGCCAGTCCTTCTATTGGTTTGAGCGATCAACAAAAGCACCTTGCACGCCGGTAGAATCGCCATTGCAGCGAGAGGCGAGGACAAGACAAGCGTAGCCAAGCAGATTTGATCTGAAGGCGCAGACGTCTCAGTGCAGCTCCTTGGTTGCACCTGACTCGTGGGCAGATACAATCGCTGGTCAAGGATTTGTTGCAGTGTGTTTCCGGGAGAAGTAGAGCTGGTATTTGAACACTGTCCCGGCGCTCAATGCCAGTGTCTGCAGCTGCAGTGGTCGTGGTGCCAAAAGTGTCTCAAGACGGGAAGGTCCAATATCAAACCTGCCGACTCGTGGAACCTTCATGATGCCTCTCGCTCAATGCGTACCATAGGATGCAGTTTCGACCGTATCGGCCTCTTTCTTGTCCAACTGCCCCGCAACCACGTCCGACGGCCGAATGCAAACTGTGGGACGTAATCGTTATTGAGGACGGGATATATTCCCAAAAAACGGCATTCAAGATACCCTCTGCAGTACGTGCAGGAAGGGTTGCGCACGTTGTCGACTTGAAATGAAGGGAACACTCTTTCGTTCCCGCACACTTTGACATACCTATCCTTCATCCGCGCAAGTGACCTTCCTTTGTAGGGTTTTTTTTTGCATCGATCAAGCCATCATTCTTGGAGCAACACATGCAATAAGGATGAACCGGCCACTCGTAAGAGACTAGTCAGACTTCCACGAAACCAGCGAAGAGTCTAAAAAGGACGACGAGAGTGAAGCCGTGCTGGCAGATTTCGCATCAGCTCAGCTGTTCGGCGAGACCCTTCAGAATGGCGGTACGCCGTAGTGGAACGAAGATTTCGGTTCATGCTCGAGTCGGGAGAGATATCCGGTTCAACTGAGAAAGATGCACAAGTGGTCTGGGCTATTCTCGCTTTAGAATGAAGAGATAGATCCGTGGGTTCAATGGAGCATGTTCGTCTCCGATCGGAGATGGTCTGAGCCCTTGCACGGGTGTCCGATTGTGTCCATTCTGGATTTCAAGCGCTTCTGGCAATTGTGAGAAACAGCTCAATTACAACCCGCAGGATTCCCACTTGGTTGGTATATTTCGGCATCATCAGATCGCTTGTCTACCACGCGAGGCTTGCCGTCAGAGAAGGAAGGCATGCACACAGGGACGACAAGCCCAACAGATCGAATAGATCACCTTCTAACACGACACAGCCTAGAGGAACAAACGAAATTCGATTAGCTGCCAGCATACCCGGGAGGGTGACTTCAAATACTGAGCACTGGAAGAAGGAATGTAAAGGTATGTGCCGGAAATGACTTGCGAATGGCGATGGTCCGTTGTTTAGTCATGTCAAATGGTATCAGACCTAAAGACCACATTATGCCTCATGCTCTTGGTATTGGGAAGTAGAATGAGTGATCACTGATCCTGCGGTACGTCTTCGTTTGGCGATCCGCAAGAAACGTCACATATCCGCAGCCGAACACCACGTCTGGTGTGCTCAAGTCACAAGCTCCCTCTATGACCCGGGCACGCGTACCATCTCCAATGTCGATGCCATCTGGGAGATCGACCCATACTTGCTCGTTGCTAGAAGATTCATCGTCGATCTCGTCAACGGCGTCAGACCTCGCAAAAGTGAGTCGGATTCTTCGCGTGATGGAATATTGTTCACCCCTTATAAGTCTTCGACGATAGCTATCAGAAACGTCCTCAGCTGAGACTACGGTATCCAACTCGCCTTCTTCCATAGAGATGAGTGCTTGTGCGATAATACCAGCTGTGAAAGCCAAGCGGCCGCCCTCTTGCCGTCCACCATGCGTCATGAGTTTGAGTGTCCGCCTTCGCAACTCGGGGTCTCTGCACCTCATGCTTACGAAAGCACAAATGTCGACTAGGCCGTCGTCGACGCCAAACGAAACCTGATGGCCATGCTCAGAGTTCACAATTAGAGCCAGAGCAGCCTCGACCGATTGTGTGATCTCTCTAAAGGCATCAAGATGGTTGTCAAACTCCATTTCAGAAGCAAAATGCACACTGGCGAGGAGAAGCTGGCCGTGCCGGCAAGCGGCCCGCAGTAAATGACTTGTTGCAAGGTCCCTTTTTGAGCTAAGTTGAGGCTGCATAGAGTCCAAAGCGTTCGACCAGCTCTGACAAGCCCTATGGACGGCGTGATTAGGCTGGCGACTGGCGAACGTGGCAGCACTGGCATCGTGGGCCCAGATCAAAACTTGAGACAAACAGTCGCGAGCTTGCCGTAGAGTCTGAAACTTTCGAGGTATCGAGGGATCTGACGGTAGGCTGTCTCCGATCACAAGGAACCGCTTGCAGACGGAGTCTCGTAAGACGAAAACTGGATTGCACATGGTATAGAGCCTGCTCCGAGCTCGGTCAAACAGAGGACGAATATGCAGATTGATCAACTCCAAATGTGCCTTAGGTATGTGACCTCTTTTGGCAAGGCGGTCGCAATCTTCGAGCATGTTGGAGCCAGAGAGCAGGAGCTGAAGTGTATGGCTTGACTTCTGCAAGTTCTGTACGCACAGTATGGCTATGCATGAAGCCAATGCCTCGAAATGCGAAAGGTTGGGATTGCTGACCACTGCCTGAACGGCTTTGACGCCCTGAGTGCGGCTCTGAGTAGCTGAACTCAGAGCTCTCTGGCTGGCAATCGGTGCAGACAAACTCTGGTGGAAACTGCTAAGAGAGACCAAGGCGTGCAAGATGGCTGGGCTAGTATGACAAAGTCTCAAAGCCACATCGTTCCAGAAGACATCATCTTGCCATCCAGCCCAGGATTTACCTGTGAGATTGACGAAGAAGTGGAAGCTTCGTCGCTCTTGGGATGATATATTGCAGCAGACAGTCCAGCGGAGGGAGCTTGGTATTGCGACGCAAGAGTCTCGCTCGTCGCTAGGAAGAGGAGCTATAGAGCTCCCGCGCCGACGCGAGTCTTTTACTTTTGGTGTATATTTGATGGCAATCAGTTTCTTCTTCTGCACATGGCGCCGAATTGCGGTCTCGTCTTTGCCGGTGCTTTTCGATAGGCGATTGCTGCTGGCATCTTTGTTGATCCACAAAAGCGATCCGGACATTTTAGTCGTCCACGAGGATTCCAACAATAGTCGACATTGCCGTCCGTAGATGAGGTATTGATGTAAGTGTCGTTCTGAAATATGTCAGGTGCAGCGCGAACTTTAGCGCCGAGTCTATTCAACCCAGACGAGCCCCTGGCATGCGGCATGCCTGAACTTTGTGCTTTCTCCTTCGAACAACATCATCCATGACCACAAACTCCTGTCCACTTTCGTCGAGCTCTCGAGTCACCAAGCACACCTAGAAGACCTATCACTCTTGAACCCCTGCTCAGTGATCCTCAATCGAAACTAGATATCGTGGTGGCTTTTGCCACATGTCTTATGGTCTTGGAAATCGATTAAGTATATGGCAAAATTCCGAGCAATCTTTCCAAGGTTCAAGACACGAGCATAATAGTGGTACTCAGCAGCGCACACACGCTGCTCCCGAGGTCACAGCCTGATATTCGTCATCTCAATGTACTATACGGAAGCTGGACAATCCTGCTACAAGCCAGAACACAGATAAGAGGGCACACTCGTTCCACTGAATTCAGAGGTCGCAAGCTACAATTGACGAACATGAGGCCCAGGAACTGACCAGACTTTCGCCGTTGCACGATACGTGTTCCAGCTGGACATTGGCTAGCACGATGGCAGAATCCAGAACATGTCATGATCTTGCAGCGGACATCGACTTGCGAATCTGATCTCTCGCTCCAAACAAGATCAATCACAACACGAGGGTTTCATGCTCGAAGTTCTCCTATACCATTTCTCCCGATAGCCTATGTCTAAGACGCAGTGGTCCTGATATGCGCTGGTTGACTTGACAGCATACCAATCGGTCGTCTTGCTCGCGGAAGAATTCCAACCGGAAATGGTTGGAAAATTTGACGTAGGAATTGCGATGTTCTTGCCAGACAACGCACTCCAGAACCGTCTACAGCATAGGACGTCCAATTATCGTATGTTTTCACAACGTCACGACGTTTCAGGACTAGTACTGCGAGGCTGGCGTTGGTGGCTGCTCAACCTGATAGGATTCCGTTAGGTGAGTATAGGATACCTGGAGTTCTTGCTTCGCTTTTCGACTGTCGCAGGTGCGTAAGCCATCGACGTCGTAGCACGTGTTTTGCCTGTACTCTCGGGTCGTGTCCATTGTCAATTTGAGTCTGAAGTTGACGAAGGGAAGCAGTCCGGTCACGATTTTTGAGCTAAAGGACAGCAGGTACAATGCATTGCAGCCTGCCTACCTAATTGAGACTCGTCGTGTCTCATCATGCGATAAGATCGGATTGAGCATTTACTGATGAATTGGGTGCTTTGTCTGCTGCAACGACGGAGCGAGTGGATTTTGTACTGTGGAGCAGACCATCGATTGGATTGCCGGTGCCAAGAAATAGGATTATATGACAACAAAATTTGTGCTCCGACATCGCAGTGTGAAGATTCGATTCCAACACTTCGCGGACCTGTGGCGCAGCGGTAGCGCGTCTGATTCCAGTTTAATCCATTGGAACTTCCAGAAGGTCATCCGTTCAAATCGTAAGTCAAAACCGACGATGATAGTCATCCAATGCCATATCTAACTGTTGTGAAGGGGTCAGGTTCAGTCGCGACTGAGACTTGTTGGACAATGTGTCCATTCTCTTTTTGCTTCTATTTGGTCTGCATGGGCAGTCAAGCGTTCATCCGTTCAGTGCAGCAAGACGAACGCATAGAGGGACATGTTACAATGCTAGGAAACCATCCTGGCTGTCCAGATTCACAGCCTTTTCCCATAGAATGAAACCTCGAAATGGCTAAAGAATGTGCGAGTAATACTGCTCGTTCGATCAAGATTTTTTTATCCTTTAGAGAAACGATAAGTTAATTATGAATTATTTAGTTATGACATTAATGGTGATGTTGTGAGCGGTGTGGAAGCTCCTGCAGTGCTCGTTGTCAAGAACGGAGATCTGCCAAGCCATGCACGTGCCTCTCCAGAGCAGCCATGCAGCTCGCGTTTTCGCTTGCATCTTCATCTCCCCCATTGACACTTCATCATCATCACAATAATGCCTCCACGAATACAGCCGCATCGCGCGCAGATACCCACATCATGTCAATGCTTTCGCACAAGGCCTTCGCCAGAGGCGCTTCTGGATGCCTCTTTCATCCACAATCAAACACGCCAGATCCGCACCCGCGCTACGCCTGGCTTCGTCAACCCCAAGATGACCCGGCTGCGCCGTGACATGATGGAATGGCTGCACGGCCCCGGCAGAGCCTTTATCGCACCACTCCAAGGTAGTACCAACTATATGAGTGCGTATGACAGGCAAGGCAACCTCGTGCGTACCAAGCGAGCACGAGACGATTCAAGAGAGGTGGAAGAGGATGTCATCTCCGAGGACCGAGAAGCAGAGATCCAGGCCAAAGAGAAGGAACAAGGCATGGATGAGGAAGAACGAGACAGGGCGTTCGAACAGCGACAGGCTGCAAGGGCACGACAAGCAGATAGGGAGGCAAGAGGTGGAGTGCCGCGGGAAAGGTTGAGCGATATGCGCCCCTATCCACTTAACACCAACTTCCGCAGTCAGCCTGTGCTGAGCGAAGAGCTGCGAGAGACAATATACCAAACAGTCGTCGGAAGAGGCAGTGACATTGGCACCGCAAGCGCCGCCTTCGGGGTGGACATTCGAAGAGTCGCCGCTGTTGTCAGGCTCAAGTCGATCGAGAAACGATGGATCGCCGATGTGAGTTCAGTCATTCCCAACCCCACGCCCTTAGTCTTCGGTGATGATTCCATTCAAAAATCGATTAGTCTTTAAGACAACTACATGGTTACACAATTTTAGCTTTGCGAGCCTCTCTGATTGAGACCGGACAATGCTCCTTATACTGAAACAAGATGCCCTTGATGTTGGCTAACAAGTTTGATTAGAACAAGCTATTGGCCAAGCCATACAATGACGCTGTCATGGCGATGCTACCGCAGACGCCATACCGACCTAATGCCTCCGAAGAGAAGATCGTCCCTCACGAGAGCATCAATGACCTACCCGTGCACCCTAGGACCAGACTCCAGCTTTTCTACCCGACCTCAGAATCGCGTCAATTCACTAGAGAGGATGCCGCAAAAGCGTTCGACGAGCGTCTGTTGCCCGCGGACAAGCGCATCCCGCACCCGGAGCTCATCGCGATTGAGAAAGAGTCAATAGCAGGACTGAGCCGCGAACAACGTTGGCGAAACCAGCAAGAACGCGATACGCGGGCCAGACAGGAGAAGGTTAAGGCGGCAGAAAAGAAGAAGATATGGGAGGAGCGTACCCAGCTTGTCGTTCCGGGACGGCGGTGGGATTTCAAGTTCCAGGATTTCAGTGCCGAGAAGACTGGCAAGGATGGACGCGCCAGAAATGCTGTTGGAGTGCGATATGGTATGCCGCACGACGACCGCAAGAGAGGCAAGGTCAAGATACCCACTAGCGTTGAGTAATTTTGTACAGTATGTGTAATATATCAGCTTGTTTGATCGATGATTAGGCCTTGTTTCAACTGAAGCCCTTGTTTCACTGCATTTACCGAATAGATATGTCAGGTGGTGCAAACTTTACAATGTCAAATCGCCATGTGATCGTCCTCGGCCGGCCCACACCCCACTTCCATCGAAACTGCTGTCCACCAGCACTAATGAAATAGAACTTCTACCTCTACCCCTAGACCTCCGCCGCCCTCTCACCACTTCGTCCACCGCATCTACTCCGCCGCCATGACCAACATCCTCTTCATCCTCCTCACCGCCACGACCCTTCTCACTCTCGCCGTTCACACTCTCCTCTTCCTCGGCCGCTCCCTCAAGCAGCCCATCTTGGAATACTATGGCCGTAGCATAGCTTCATTCTCCGCCTTATTCATTTGTGCAACCTATGGCACCATCGCTTCAGCATGTCTGAATGTCGTCGGCTACGGAGGTCTAGGTCAATGGACTACCGCGCGAGCATTCAAATGGACGATGCTCCTGTTCACGGGTGTGTGGTTTGAGATTGAACAAGAAGAGGGCAAGGACTGGCTGGGAGAGACCCGCCCAGCAGTGTTTGTTGGCAACCATCAGACAGAGTTGGATGTACTGTTTTTGGGACATATGTTCCCGAGGTATTGCAGTGTGACAGCGAAGAGGAGTCTGATGTGGGTGCCGTTCTTGGGGTGGTTCAGTGAGTAAATCTTGCGAAGTCGAGTAAACAGGTGGTCATGGGGATACTGATACTTGGGGAACGACAGTGGCCTTGTCCAAAACCGTCTTCATCGAACGAACGTCCCGCGATCAAGCACTCGCCGCTTTCGCAAAAGCCGCCGAACAAATGCACTCGGCGAAGCAATCTGTATACATATTCCCAGAAGGAACAAGATCCTACTATGATCACGCCGACCTCCTGCCATTCAAGAAGGGAGCTTTCCATCTCGCTGTGCAAGCTCAGGTTCCCATCGTGCCTGTTGTGGTGGCCAACTATAGCAATATCTTGAACGTCAAGAAGAAGACCTTCCAGCCAGGGACAATCACGGCCAAGGTATTGAAACCCATCCAAACCAGAGGCAAGACGAAGGACGATGTGGATGCTCTGCTGGAGGAGTGCCGGAGTCAAATGTTGGTAGAGCTGAAGGCTTTGACTGTAAAAGCGAGAGCACAAGGAGTCGCTTTGTCTGAGAAGGAGAGCTCGGGAAGGATGGCGAATGGATCCAGCTCTGGCATCGATGTTGCTACAGCTTAAAGGATGTATGCGTTGGCCATGCATGGGTGAAATGACCGCAGCAAGCTAGAAGCTGGCATGTGAAGACCGAACTTGGATCTCGGCTGTCTTCACCTATGCAGACGGAAATTTCAGCGGGTGCACTACAAATCAGAGGGGAGATGTATGACGAAGCGCAAAAAGATACCCCTGGGAGCACAATTTGGCGTTTTCCCTTTGATCAAAACAGATGAATGGCGATTACACAGACAGCGGATGGTGGATCCTCTATATCTCCAGCCAGGCCATTGCAAAGCTAAAAACACCTACGAAATTCGCCATGTCATTGCAATGCCTTCTTCAGCAATCACCACCACGCGTTGGTATGCCATGTGACGTCAGTCAGCAGCATAGCTCTCTAACTAAAAGACTCAACAGACTGACCGAGGCTGCAAGTCGATTGCGCTGACGAGTAGTCTACTTGTGTGTAGGTTCGAAACATCCTGGTCGGTGCAGCATAGCGTTCTCATAATCGACTGTGCGGGTTATGAGTAACGACTCTAGCACTTTACCTATCTTGGCGACCATATCGCCAGAAGCTATATTGTTATCTCTCTTCTGACCTCAACATATCGAAGTAAATAGGAGATGTCGACCACAGATACTGCGGCCCTTAACCTCAATGGCGGCCAGTTCAACTTCGGCTTCAAGAGGAACTCGGATGCTTCCATGTTTGCCGAGCACAGGGCGAGTACGACGAGCACATTCTCCAAGAAGGGCGAGAGAAAGGTAGTTTTGATTACCGGAGCGACCGGAGGGATTGGTAAGATCTCGAGCCCATCTTCCATGCACAAAAATCAGTGGCTGAGTTTGTTTCTGGCACAGGACGAGCGACTGCCGTCTCCTTCGCTCGAACTGGAAAGTATGATCTAGCCTTACACTACAATACAGCCAAGGAGGACGCGCAGCAGAGACTTCTTCACGCCGT
The DNA here is from genome assembly GCA_002785985.1 of Microcyclosporella mali. Classification (NCBI taxonomy): domain Eukaryota; kingdom Fungi; phylum Ascomycota; class Dothideomycetes; order Mycosphaerellales; family Mycosphaerellaceae; genus Microcyclosporella; species Microcyclosporella mali. Next base: position 748,675 of record NHNU01000017.1, read on the forward strand.
CAACGATGCCGTAACGAAGGTCATTGACGTGGCGCTCTTTCAAGCCGACCTCTCCTCGTACGACGCAATTCGCAGACTGCACCACGAAGTCAGCGAGCAGTTCGGCGGCATCGATGTCCTCTTCGCCAATGCTGGAGGCACTGCAGGGATCTCTTCTCCACAGTCCCTAGCGGACGTCCCAATTGACGCGTTTGAGAGTGTGTGGAGGCTAAATTGTGGTGGGCCTATTTTGCTGACGCAGTTATGTTTGCCGTACATGGAGGAGAAGGGATGGGGCAGAATCATTCTGTGTTCGAGTGTGGCGGCTTGGACAGGAGGCGGAGTCGGACCGCATTATGCTAGTAGCAAGAGCGCACTCCATGGGTTTGTGATGTGGCTCGGAGGGAAGGTGGGGAAGAATGGTGTGACGGTGAACGCGGTTGCGCCGGCTTTGGTGAGTCTGACGAGCGCAGTCAAGGTTCAAGAGCGTGTGCTGATGGGTTTGTGCAGATTGATGACACCGTGATGCTGGGCGGGTTACACGGAGAGACGAAAAACAAGCTTACTGAGAGTGAGTTTGACCAAGCGATCAGTGGATATACGCTAACGGTTGTATTGCAGGCATGCCTGTGGGACGGCTGGGCAGTGCAGACGAGATCGCGGGTACGGTGCTGTGGATGGTTGATACAGGTTATGTGACGAGAAAGATTATCGGAGTGGATGGAGGGATGCACCCCTATTGATCTGAAGCTATGTCTTTTCTCGCTCATTTGCCGTACATGGAGTTCTTCGAACACCGGTCAGCTACCATGTAACAAGCTGCTGGCAATACTACCTCTTTCGGTCCTTAAGGTAACGTCCCGAATTGCTACTACCACAAGCCGGACAAGCGTAGGAACTGGTGATATTCAAGGCTTCCTGAAGGCGGAAGACGCGTGGGCACTCGTAGCAAGGATAGTAGGAAGTCGGCTTTGGCGCGGGCAATGGCGACGGCAATGGCTTGGGCGACGGCTTTGGCATCGCAGCGCCAGCAACGAGTGCGTGACACCAGTCTAGGCCGAGCTGGCCATGGGCCGCGACAGTTTCGGTGAAGTGGCCATATCCAGTCTGTTTGAACAGAGTGGTTTGGTGCTTGACGATTGTGTTCAGGGCCTCCCTTCGAATGCGGACATGGCAGTCTTGCTCTTCACGCTAGAGGATGCTGAGAGCGTGGCTGAAGTCTTCTTTTTGCCATTCGCCGGCAGCAATGCGAAGAGCGAATTTGTCCCCGGAGAGCTTGGAGAGGCCCGGTAAGCCATACTTGTCTGCCACCGTGTTGACCATGACGTTGAAGACTAGTGGCACTAGATCATCGACCATGTTCTCTTCCTCGTTGGCGTTCGCTGGATCTGGCTTTGGCTTTTTCTTTGCGGTTTTCTCCTTCTTCTGGTCCTCAGATGTGGTGGACACGGCGGGCTCGCCACTGAGGGTGTAACTGGGTTGTCCAAAGCGTCCACCGGCCGTATCGGGAGAAAGCGATTGAGGTCACTGATGAGCCTGATCGTCGTAGTCGCCAGAGTATAAATAGCGCAGCATGGCCGCAATCGCCTCGGGTTGATCATCGTGGAGGGTGATTGAGTTGGTTCTGGTTTCCTACCGAGCTGTGAGTCGCAAGTCATGTTGGCTGGTCTGACGTCTGACTGACCTGAAATGGCATCCAGGATTCGGAGTGCGTCGCTCACTCCCCAGCTCAATCAATGCAGAAGTAATACCATAATCAGTGAGGACCAACATCTCTACGAGTCCCCTGGCACGCGGCCTTATATCCCGCATTGAACTAGACCGCACTCATTCACTCGCCGCTGCAAACCACAGCGCACACAACGGCGCACGTTTTGGGCTTGACCGAACATTCGGTGACCGAACATTTGGTCACCACACTGTGATCACAGAAGGTGACCAGTAGATGACCTCCCTGGAGCAGTTGAGCCTGTGCTCGGCTTAACCAACTTCAGAGTCTCCGCCACGAGATCGATTGCAAAAGGCGGGATCTTGTCAACGCAGTCACGGAAGAGATCGTTCTCGCCAGGGGCCAGCAGAACCACGTGATGTTCCATGACCCAGGCCACCATGCAGAATCGCAGGGCGCTTTAACAGTGGGTGCCGTCACAGTACAGAGCCCTTATGGCCTGTATGATTTTGGTTGTTCCACTGCCAACCTCTTCGTTCCCGAACTCAAGTAGGTCCTTGCAGAAGAGAGACGTTGCGAGCTCCACCAGCTTATCAAGTCCATATTTGTCGGCGATGATGTGGACGTGCACGGTGTGGAAGAGCAGACCATCGCGGTCGTATTCGACGGAATAGAGGAACCGAAGCAGAGCTTCGACAGCATCTGGTGGATCATCATCGAGTGTAAGGTTTTGCAACTCGCTTCCTGCCGGCGGTTCAAGTCAGCGATAGCTTCGCATAAATCGGTCAACCCGGAGACACAACTCACCTTGAAGTTGCCAGCACACGCACTCTCCAGAAACTTGCATCTGCGACAGACGATGATCCGGTGGACGTTCCAGGTGCGATTTTGGCATTTGACGACGAGATCTGAGAAGCGCTGATCGCCGAAGGCACTTCAGAACACGAATCAGCATGGTCACCTGGAAGCATGGCTGGACATGGACGTACCCGCCGATATCGTTCGAGAGGCCGACCTTGTCGCTCATCTTGATACTTCCCATGATGGTAAATGTGGCTTCGAAGTTCGAAGATGGTTCTGCAAAGCATAGTAATGTTCGAGCTGGCGAATGCCAAGACGTTAGCTCCAAACGGCCGGCCGCGCGATCACATGCAAATCTGGATGCTCGCACAACCTCAGGCTCAACTGTGCCACACCACCACTACCTGACTCACACCAACCCATCGACTCGCCAACCTCCCAACTCTAACCAATCTATTGACTCCCACAGATATCACATCTGTACCAATCATGAGTACAACGCAAAAGAAAAGGGTTCCTTGGCGCAGTGGTAGCGCAGCGGCTTCCAGCGAATTTTCGCTTGCCCATGGCAAGAAAGCGTAGGCATACACCGAAGGGCGTCCGTTCGAACCGGACAGGAATCATCTCTTTCGTTCTTTCTTTTTCTTCTTTTTCCCTTTCATGTTTGTGTTGTAGAAAGACAGTACGCCTGGACTTCGGATTTCGCGTCATATCTGTCTGCGTTTCATCAAATAGACTAGAGACACTGCTACAGTGGTCAATACTCTATATTGCAAGATTAGGGGCATAACGAAATGGGACGAGAGTAGGGTAAAAGTCATTTCTTCCAATGCTCAAACGCCAAACCGCTCCACATTTTACCTGCCTCTATGCCTGACAACACATTCCCAACTCCACACATTTCCCTCTTCGTCCCCAGTCCACACCGCCTTCGCACTGGGCAAGATAGCGGTGATGCCGGGAGCCTCTCTTCCATGTTCCATTCTCTTCACCAGCACCAATTCCCAGGTCCCGTCTTGTAGAGTTGTGAGCGTCCAGATCTTAGCTACACCTTTCGCATGGCCCGTGAAGATCAATTCTCGTTCGAGATACTCACCTCCAGCGCCTTCGTAGAACGAGCAGCAAAGGATAGCTTCGTCGTCGTTGTTCTTGTCGCATAGATTTTGTGAGATGAGCAGGTGGCCGTTGATGGTGTACAAGACGGCAGTGGGGCCTTGACAGAGCAGGATGTGGCCGCTAACGTTGCTGATGCGAGCTGCTTGGATGGATGGCCCATCAGGTGGGACGAGCACACGAATGCAATTCTGTTTGTTGAGTCCCCAGATCAGGACATGGCCGTCTGCTGATGCAGAGAGGAGAGTACTGAAGACTCTGCTGGCGGCAAGGACAGTAATTGGTCTTCGATGTCCGAAAAGGTATGTCTTTGGCTGAATCTCGATCATGTCTCGAGTGACGTTCACTTTCCACACGCCAATTGTACAGTCCTGGCCACCAGTGATTAAGGTCTTGCTGTCTGCAAAAGTCGCGGCCGTCACAGCACCAACGTGGGTATTCTCATACAAACCCAACAGTCTCTTTGAGTTTTTTGAAAAGAAACGAATGCTGTGATCTGCGAAGCCCCACTGCATATATCGATCGCAATCAGGGAGTACATTGAGCTTATATGGCCCGCTCGCCAGCAGCTGATTCCTTGTAGAGGAATATGTAAAGTCAGCGACCTTCTCGCCAGTCTTGAGGGCAGTGTCTGGAAGTTTGGTAAGCGTTTCAGCCAAGCTATCGAGCCTCATCTCCGCTTGCCGATCATACTCTCGATCCGCGTGTGGCTTCTGAAAGATCTGGTGCGGTGTTTGTCCAAACGAATGAATAATGCCAATGGCTGCCAACCGCTCCACTTGATCATCAATCTTGTCTAGGTCCCTGGCCCCAGCGTATGAGAGATGCTGGAATACGTTGGTGGCTTCAATTGCTGCCTCTCCGCGCTGCTTGAAACCGAAAACCAAGTCGATCCAGTCATGAAGGTGCTCACTGACATATGGGCTCTCAAGTGCTTCTCGATGCTTCGCAATGAACAAATGCGGATCACCTTTAGCCCACTTCGGTAGACGCACATCATTGACTGCTTCGTCAGTTACCTGCTTCGTGCCAAAGTCGTATTTGTTGACATTTACAAGGAATTCTGGAAGATAAAAGAACTCTGGCGTAAGCTCTCGCACATCACTCATGGTGTCCTTTGATGCAGACAGCCAAGCTCTCTCAATCGAGTCAAATAATCGATCTGCGTGGTCAAAAGCACCACCTTGCAGCAGTAGATACGATTGCACAAAAGGTTGCAGTCGAATGAGATATGAGCTGACGATCATCGCCGAGGAGTAATGCGTGCCATAGTGGAATGACGGCGTGGTGCCATCGCCCATTTCGGCAAACTGCTTGTAACGTTCTTTGTACTCCGCCTCCCGAGCTAGATCCTGACAGCCCATCGGCTTGGAGAGGTCTCGGAAAGACAGCGGATTGGTCAAATCTAGCTCCTCACTTGTGTAGTCGGCCAGCACCCAGGGAAATACTGGGTATTGCGTCAGATCGTTGAACGTCCGGCCAGCCATCGTGTTAACAAGCATGAGATACTGGAAGTTCGACATCTCGCCGCGCTGCCACCGTTTCGTGGCGGCATTCACGGGCCCGGAGTTGAACAGACTGCCAAACTTGGAACCAAAGTTCTTCGGGACTTCCTCCGGGTTGCGCAACGTATCGAGTCGCCAAGCATCCTCACTCGCAATACCCAATGTACTGTGGACATGCGGCGCCCTGTATACGATGGCGCTGTACAGATCATCTCGAATCTTTGAGCTCATGCAAGTGAGGAGGTAACTGCGTCCGTCCGTGAAGAAGACCTCGATTGAGACGTCTCGCAGCAGAAACCTTCTCTTCGACACACTCAATACTTCAGCCCAGGTCCAATGTCTGGATTCTTGATCACCGATGCTATGCTTTGTGCTCGTAGTTCCGATGTCCTTTCCTGAGATCAATTGTACATATGGGTCCCGTTCGTCCTGAGGTGCTTGTGATACGCTGACAATCTCTCCATCCGAACGTTGGAAAAAGTTGTCTTGCATATAGAGACATTTCTGTCCCACAACCAGTAGGCCTTCGCATGCCTCCAGACCAACGATCCTGGAGATGTTATAGAGTGCTTGCACCATATCACCACGTTGTAAGCTTGTCATGACTTTGCGGTTCTTGTCTTCAATCAGGCCGTCCTCATCTTCTTTGGGATCATCGACCATCTCGAAGCCGCCCTCCAGCAGTTGCGAGTTCGAGACCGAGTCGCTTCGCGTCCTCGGCTCGGCACCATTTTCGACCACCCCGTCGATGATCGCCGGTAGAGGCGTCCCCGGCGTAGGTGGTAGTGGGGAGGCGGTGTCCCCAGAGACCATCCGCGGTATTTGAGTGTTGATAGCCAGCCCCCTGCCATTCGATATACTGCGGGAGGCTTTCCGCTTCGGTTGAAACATCTCGTTGAGCTGATCATTGTCGGGCACGATTCTCATCCGCATCCGGTTGGCAGCCTCAGTCTCATCTAGTTGCCACTTCGTCGGCTGTGTTGAAGGCTCTAAGCCACAAGGCTGTCGGACGAGCTTTTCCAATTTCGAGAATGCCGCATGAAGCTGGTTCACGTTCTCTTGGTGATCTTGGAGCGCACGCTGGAGCTTCAGTCGTTCTTGCGCATGCACGTTCGCGCGCCAGTGGTTTGTAGTCACCTCGTATCGGTGAACGTAGTCGTCTGCAGTGGTCTCTTCTGTCTGCCACTGGCGCAGCTTTTCTTTTCGCTTGTTCAGCCGGTTCTTGGCCGTCTCATCCGATGTGCGGTTTTCGTTCTGAACAAATTCGTCCCACGGCTTGCTCAGAGAATTGTGGAACACAGCGTCCAAGATGCCACGGTTCTGGTCTACCCAGACCAAGAATTCCTCGTCATCCATGGAGACTAGTTTCATAAAGCCTGTTGAGAGATGTCGCTGCTCAGGACCCATTGTGTTGGTGAGCATTGTGGCGGTCTCGATGGGCTTCTGCACGAGGACCATCCGCCACAAATTTGCAGCTGCCAATCTGACGGACTTGACACCCGACACCAGCTTGTGATAGAGCAGGAAGCAGATGAGCTTCGTGAACAATGTCTCTTGGTTCTCGGCCGAGAACAGTATAGTTTGCCAGTATGCCATCTTCTTTAGGAACCCGCCCACATCCTTCTCGTTGGCATCCTCGTCGAGCTCTGCCAGCCGCCACAATGTGGCTTTGAGGAAGACGACTCTGATGGCATTTGTTGACTGGCTGCAAAGCCTGACTGATTTCACCGAAGCAATATCAGGATTCTGCAAATGCTCCAGAATTTCACCTGTAAAGTCAAGCAGTGGTTGGGCACCATCAATGAACCAGCCCTCAGTCACAGCCTCAGCCATGTGTTGCGTATATCGAGCCAGGTTGGTCAGCACTCTTGTCTCGACGAGAAGACGCTGGTGTAGTCGCAAGTGACTGCCGAGCTGGGACAGTGAGTTGACAAGGATATATGACTCGAAGTATGCTTGATGCTCTCGGAAGCCTGGTGGCACCTTCAAGAACAAGCCGATACCGCTGTACTTGTCTCTATAGCATACCTGATCGATGAAGAGCGTGATTGCAAGCTCAAGTAAGCCTTCAACGAGCGAGTTTGTGATGTTGATCTGTAGAGGCTCAGCAGCTTTCGGCGCCATAGGCGCACTGAACTGCGCGGGCGGCACTGTCAACCTGCTCTCTCCTTCATTAATCAAGACGAAAGATGATATCCTTCTTGGTGCTTGAACTCGATTAGGAGCCATTGGAGAAGGGGTGCGCTTCCCATTATCCATGTTGATACTTCGGACCGAGGGTGGGCGTTCACCCAACGAGTTCGAATGCGGCCGCATCTTGACCTCTTCGCCTCTGAAAGATAGCGTGTCGGACTGCATCTCAGTCTCGGCCGACAACTTGTCTGTGCCCGTCAAGAGTGGAAATAATACGAACGTCAGCTCCTGGACATATCGAGAGTTGACTGCAAACTCCCGAAAGCCATTGCTACGATCATAGAGCTCGCCAAGAAACTGTATCACTGACTGCAAGATTCGAGACTCGTCGACATGTGGTTCGTCGTCCCTCGCAAGTTTTCTTACTCCAGCTTCAAGCATGCCGAAGATTGCTGGCAGCATTTCGGGGTTTGCGATCGTTAGCGTATCGTCCACTGCTAGCATTTCGACCAGATGGAACGCCGAGAACTCCTCCGACAGCCATGCAAGAGGAACATCTCGACCGAAGAGGATCGCGAATGAAAGCGTCCAGATCGACTTTGAGCGCCAGAAATGCTTTAGGCGTGATTTCAATGTGATGAAACCAGTGCTCTTGTCAATGAAGGACGCCTTGAATTCGGAGCCGAGGACCGTGATTGACCGGCAAATAATGCTTAATGTCAATTCGATCACCCGATGATCGGTCTCTGCGAGTAAGTGGAGCAGCCATCGATTGGGTACTGCTCGACTGAAGCGCCTGATTGCGGTTGGAGACCGTTCGTCGCTGACCACCTCAGCAAGCAGCCTCAACATTATGACCGCGAGTTCAAGACGGGGCAGACCAAGAGTGGTTTGTGGACTCTGAGCCCCTCCAGGAGTTGACGGCCGCGGAGTCCGAGCTCCTCGTGCCCATGACCCGATTTTTTGTCGGAGACTGACAGTGCTCGCCATATGACGTGGAGGAGCCATTGGCATAGCTCTGCTGTCCTGTAGACCAAAAGCGACAAACATGGCAAGGTCTCGGAACAGTGTGTGCGATGCATTGGAATCGAGAAGAGCCTTCAATGGCTCGATCATATACGCAGCTGATTCAGCGGTTATGTCTTCGGACTTGAGCGCCTCAATGATCTTCTTGACTACCCTCATCTTGGTCAAGCGCTTGAGGTTGAAGCCGCCATTCTTATTGCCCGAGACTAGATGGGTGAATTGAGCATAGTACAGACTTTGCGTCTCCTTGTCGCACCTCCGCCAGGTGTCAAAGTCAAGTAATAGCACTCGGTATCCCATGGGATTTACCAAGATGGAGTCCTCAGGTCGCTTGCTATCGTAGCCGAGGAAATCGAGAATGGTTGCCAGCAGTTCTCGTGGGAGGCCTTGACGATCTTCATTTTGCAAGGCCATTGTAGGACGTCTGGCTGCCGTGTGTGATGAAGTGTTTTCGAAGCCAAGTTTCTCTCGAATGATCAGTGCCAAAAGTCCAAAGCCATGTCCCTTCTCCATCGCCTCACTGACCCGCCAGTTGTCCTTGACGCACTCGAACAAGATTTGCACTGATTCAAGGAAAGCCTTCTTTGTGGTTGCGGACTCTACCAACCGAAGGAGTATTGACAACGATCCAGTCAGGCACCAGCTGGCATCATCTAAAGGATGTGGCACAACGATAATGGGATCTCCGGTGAAGACACCGATGCCGAAAGACCGACTTATTGCATCGTTGAGAGGCGGAATGGCCGTATTGATGGCTATTGCACGAGACTTGTGCGCCAGCTGCTGATACTTTGGCATCGCCCGATGATCGAGCTCGTAGCAGGTTGACTGAGATCTTTCATGGCATGGGCTGAAATTGATGACTGCGTCTGGAGATATGCCCAAAAGCATTCGAGACTCCGAGACAACGTCGCTGCCTCTGCCGTTCGTTGCCGTGAAGATGTCAGACCGATCGGATTTGTCTGGATGGAGGACTTCATTGTATCGATGGAGCTCGGCAGACCCACGATATGTCAAAAGTGCGCCTAGACAATCCTGGTAGTTGCCAAGATATCGAGGGCTTAATCGATGGTGTACAGCAACAAACTCGTCAGTCAACGGAACTTGGTAGACATGAGCATTGCCTAGAGACCACCTTGAAGTGATGAAATTTGGTTCAGGCTTTAGGGCAACGCTTCGAGGAGTGCCAAAGAAAGCCTGAACGGGGAGAAAACGGCGCTGACCAGTGGAAGATGATGCTGAAACCTGCTTGTCGGCGATCTCTTCCGGCATATCTGGATAGTTGCACTTCCTTTGCTCGCTAAAAATGCCGTCCACGAATAATGACGCCACGCTTTGAGTTGGATCGGAATGGCTTTTGCGCTGCACCAAAGCAATGTGATACCAGCGAGAGCTCTCGAAGCGCATTGACTTGAAGCGAACACTCGGATTAGCAGCACGGACTGATGTCTGCAGTATGAGCTGATGGCTGTCTTTCTCCAGATACATCAGGACGAAGCAAGTATGGTTGGCATCGTACGCCCCAAACAATGTGGTATGCGATTGTGAGTCGAATTCATCGATCCGAAGCCAGAGTGTTAAGGTGTACCCAACGGAAGGTGGGAAAGGACCTGGAAGTCTGTTGACCTCGATTGACGAGTAACCATGAGGTTGTAAATCAAACTGAATCAGAGGTGGCTCTTTGGATCTGCGAACCAATGTCAAGAGATGTGATCTAGCAACATCTGATGTTGATGCGCTGCGGAAGAGAGCTGCGACATCGTCGAGGTCAGGCAGGCCTAGGCAGCCCACAGAGAGTACCAGCTTTTCGAGCGCAGGCCTCCAAACCCCAGATGTCCTGGAGTCCAAGACAACCTTCAAGAGCTCGGAGAGTATATCAGTCTGCCAAAGAACGAGTGTATTGCGGAGTTTAGACTCAAGCAGGCCCGCGATACTGTCAAAGACATCTGCAGACAGTTGTTGCAGCGCCGGAATGTCAGCGGCAGGTTCAGCAGCATTGAGAAGCTGTAAAGCGAGATGTATGGTAGTCGCGCAGGCTTCAGAGAAATATATTGTAGCGATTTGGGTGGGTAAGACTATACGTTCAGACTCGCGCGTTTGCAACGTGGACGCATTGAGGACCCTGTTAGTAAGAATATTAAATTCCTCAGTGCCAAGGGCAAAGGCGAGTGTGCAGTCATACAAGGCTGCTATCGCCTGTGCAAGGTCGGGAGCATTGACGGTGCCGAGCAAACTTTTCTGCAAGTCTTGAAAGGATTGCAACAAACTTTGCCATCCATCGAGATGGTTGCTGAAATACCTTGCATTTCCGGCATGGTCCCGCAAAGCCTCAGCGAGGAGTCGAAGGGTGCTTCGCAAGAATTTCAGAAACTCTGTCCAATCCGATGAAGTGTCTTTCGATTCGTAGCTGTGAGTTTTGGCGACTCTGACCAGTGTGAGTACCCGTTCGAAGCCGCCACCATGTCGGAAGATGTCCTTCGAGGGCGAGCTTGAAGTCAGATCCAGCCGCAATTTGTCCGCCGTATGTGAAAGGTGTCTGAATTGGTCATTATCTGGAACATCACTCTGCCAGGAGAGGGCGCGAATGAGAGCAGCAGTGTCGGTAGATTGCTCATCGGTATTCAAGTCTCTGGATGCTGAGCGCAGGCGACCGATCTGGGCCACGCGCAGGGCCATTCTCACGGGAAGCAGGACGAGTGAAACAGGTAGTGCTCATCGTGGGCGCGAGAACAGCCGGACACATTGATTCATGCGTGCAAATCACCCTCGTGTAATCAGCGAACGGTGCTAGAAGAGAGGGAGAGCGAGATATGGGACTAAGAGCGAAGTAGGTGATGTCCGTAAGAGTCGAGTCGAGGCTTGGCGTTATCGTAGCTATTTTGGGGTCCAAGGAAGGAGCAACAGAGTGGCTGGCTGGTTGGCGGCTTCCGCAGGACCAGGTCAAGGAATTGACAATGATGGTTGCACATGCAGCGGCTGCTGAAGTGCAGATGACTTGTGGATGTCTCTCAACCACACTCCCTAACATATCGACTGACTGATTTGAGACATGGCATCAGGCGGCTACAGAGGCGGACATGTGGGGCGAAGGGGAAACGTGAGGCTGAGGCTGAGCATGTGAGTAAGAGGGAGAGGTGGCTTGCCCTTGACCCAGCCTCACAACAACAAGACATGGGACTGTAGATAGTGATAATAATAAGCCTTCCCAAACCGGGCCCACTGCACACACGCCTTCCACTCGCGGCCGTGTTCTGTGGCTGGAGACGGAAGCATCACCAGAAGACTGTAAGAGGTTGTTATTGTCTGCCTACTACACTCATCTATTGTCATTAACATGACTTCTGTCCATGGATGTACTAGCTGTAGTACTGTAGTATGCCCACCTCTCGTCCAGCAGGCGGCTTACACACCTACGTCATCCGTCTCACACGTGACGCTCCTCCCCCAGCTTGGATCGGCCTGGCAACGGCGCGCGGTTAAACCTAGTGGCGGAGCGCTCAGCGGAGTGACTGGACGTGGGGTCCGTGCTGGTTGCGTGCGTGACGCGGGAGGTGCAGTCCAGCTGCCTGCCTTATCAGTCGAGCTCCATCGCTCATCACACGACACGACCCTCTCTCCTCCCTCTTCCTCTCCTTCTCCTCTACAACAACGACAACAACAGCCTCTCTCCCATTGTTACTGCCTGTTGCCATCTCCCGCATCATTTTTGGCCTGTCCAGTCCTTGTCAGACTCTCCACGGCTGTACCTCGTAGCCATCACTGCAGCAGCACCATGCAGCTCCTCGGCCTGACGCTCCTGGCGTCTGCGGTATCGGCAGCTCCAGCTATCGTCGAGTCCATCCACAATGATGCTGCGCCAGTCCTCTCGTCGGTCAACGCCAAAGAGATCCCTGGCAGCTATATCATCAAGTTCAAGAGTCACGTCACCGACCGCCATGCCGCCAAGCACCACAGCTGGGTCCAGGACCTGCATCTGTCCACCCAGCAACGCAAGGTCGAGCTGAGGAAGAGAAGCCAGACGCCCATCATGGACGAGGTCTTTGAGGGTCTCAAGCACACCTACAACATCGCCGGCAGCATGTTGGGATACTCTGGTCACTTCGACGACGACGTGATTGAAGAGATCCGACGCCACCCAGATGTGAGTCGTCATCCCAGGCAGCCATCACGACATGGCCTGAAATGCCTCACTTGAGCTTCGCATGGACTGATATCGACTCTGAACAGGTCGAACTTATCGAGCGTGACCAGGAGGTCCACACCCTTGGCAGCGGCGAGACAGAGACTAATGCTCCCTGGGGCCTCGCCCGTATTTCCCACCGTGATAGCTTATCTTTCGGCACCTTCAACAAGTACCTGTACTCCGCTGACGGCGGTGAGGGTGTTGATGTCTATGTCATCGACACCGGCACTAACATTGAGCACGTCGACTTCGAGGGTCGTGCTTCTTGGGGCAAGACCATCCCGGCCAACGACGCTGATGAGGATGGAAACGGACACGGCACTCACTGCTCCGGCACCGTTGCCGGCAAGAAGTACGGTGTCGCCAAGAAGGCCCACGTCAAGGCCGTCAAGGTCCTCCGCTCCAATGGTTCTGGCTCCATGTCTGATGTCGTTAAGGGTGTGGAGTACGCCGCCGAGTCGCACTCTGAGCAGGTCTCGATCGCAAAGTCTGGCAAGCGAAAGGGTTTCAAGGGTTCTGCTGCCAACATGAGCTTGGGAGGTGGCAAGTCCTCGATCCTCGACCAGGCTGTCAACGCCGCAGTCGATGCTGGCATTCACTTCGCGGTCGCTGCCGGCAATGACAATGCTGGTACGTCCTGCACAATCTGCATTCCTCGAGTTCCCTACTGACTTCTTTCTAGACTCCTGCAACTACTCTCCAGCTGCCGCTGAGAACGCCGTCACTGTCGGTGCCAGCACACTCTCCGACGAGCGCGCCTACTTCTCCAACTACGGCAAGTGCAACGATATCTTTGCTCCCGGTCTCGAGATCCAGTCTACCTGGATTGGCAGCAAGTACGCCGTCAACACCATCTCCGGTACTTCCATGGCATCCCCACATATCGCTGGTCTCCTTGCCTACCTGCTCTCTCTCCAGCCGGCTAAGGACTCTGCCTACGCAGTAGCGGAGATTACTCCCAAGAAGCTGAAGGCCAGCCTCCTCTCCATCGCCACCGAAGGCGCTCTGACCGATGTCCCAAGCAGCACCACCAACATCCTCGCCTGGAACGGTGGCGGTGCTTCCAACTACTCTGACATTGTCAAGAAGGGTGGCTACAAAGTGGAGTCGCAAGAGAAGGCACCAGTCGACCTCAAGAAGTCAGTCAGCGAGCTCGCCGACAACCTCGAGCAGCTCGAGAAGAACATTGAGAAGGAGATCAAAGACTTCTTCCGCGAGATGAAGAGCGAGTAAATCACTTCTTCGCTCTCCTCAATTGGAAACAGCTTCGGATAGAGCCTTTGTATATCTGCATGGCCAGAGGCCCTTGCTGGTGCCCATGATATGTGAGGCCCATTTCTGCGGCTCAAAAGGCTGAACGGAATGAATTGGCGGAGAAACCGCGTATGCGGCGATGCAGAAAGACCACGAGGCCATTTCTTGGGTTTGTAAGGTATATTGTCGCCAGAGGTTGGCGAAGAGCATATGAGCTGCATAGGAGGGTATCAACGCTGTTGCTTTGAATCAGTCGACAGGCAGAACTACGTACTTCGGAATGAATCATCTCTTTGAACGAATGTGCAGTCGCCTTGTTCTGTGATTGTAAGTCCCACATGTACCCGACATCTGCACCATATACCGCTCCAGCGCTTGATGTTCCGCGGCTACCTCCGCAGCCTACTTGATCCCGCCGAAACATCGACCTCTCGGACACCTAAGGTATTGTGACATGGAGTTTATCTAGGGACACTACTACCACCATGTAGCACACGGTACAGCCACCGTCACTTGCAATGCTTGGCTATGCCGGGATCGCCATTCTTGTATCTGCGAGGTATCAGAGCCATGTAGCTACGCCGCAGCTGCTTCAAGCCTCAAGGTACGCGAAGCTGACCAACCAGCATGTGGCGATACCGTGGCTCAATCTCGCGAGATTTTCTTGCACGCAACCCTGCGTTGGTTTGCTTAGAATGGGAACTGAGAAAACTATATGTCGTCGAGAAGTATGATCCTGTTGAAGAGCTTCGGAGTCAAGTTTTTTGGTGGTGTGATAGTTGCATGGACGGTTGTGCATTCAAGCGAAGGTGAGAGAGAGACGGGGTGACTGTGCGTTTTGAAATGCAGCTGCAGAGTAGAGAGATGAAAAGGCCAGGTCTAGATGATCAATGAATTTTAGAATCGATTGGGCACTGTAGTGCTGGCTATAACGCGCAGGCATATCAGTTCGTGCGACTTCGTGGACGAAAATCATCATGCCTATACACGGGCTAATTCAACGCCTTCCTCGTCCGCTTCTTCGCGGGACTGCCCATGCTTGGCGGTAGCTCCTGTCTGGTTGATGGTGCCTTCAAGAGCGCCTCCTCACCTCCGCCAAGAGCCTGCGATCGCGAACCCTTCTTTGCTGGGCTGGCGAGACCCAGTCCACGTGTTTCGGGAGCAGAAAGGTCAAGTTTTGGCGGGGCGATAAGCTTGCTGGGTGCAGCAGCTCGCGTCCGCTTCTTAGGTGGTGAAGCGATGAGCGAGTTCTCCTTGCCTGCACCCAGAGCGACAGAAGATGCAGGCGCAGGAAGCCTAGAGACAGTAGCCTTCTTCTTCGTCGGGGCGGTGGTTGCTTTCTTCGCACCCGCCTCTACTACATTGATTGCATCATCGCCCGGAAGGAGGCCGAAGCCTTCGGACTCTTTCGGCTTCGCTGGAGTCGCGATTCGAGAGCGTCTCTTCTTCTCTGTGGGCCTGGTTTCGAAAGGCTGCTCAATCTGGGGTACGGTCGTGTCTTGCGCAATGGTCGTTAGCAGCGATCTAGGTGTGCCTCGCGGCTTCAAACGTCTGATCTTGGGCTTGCTCGGCGTCTCGCTGGGCGGCGGCATCGACTGGACATCGAGTTCGAGCTGCATTGTGTCTTCATCTTCTGCAGCAGCCGGCTCAGTTTCATTGAGCTCGTCAGTCACCATTGAGATCTCAGGCTCGTTGTCACCGGCATAGAACGAGGCAAGCGTCTCCGCCCATTGGATCTTCGTCGGCCTTTCTGTTTCCAGGTCAACATCCTCTGCTGCTTTGCCTTCCTCCTCCTTTGCCATTCTAGTGAGCCGCAGTCTAGGCAGGACTGCGGCGCCCTTGTTCTTATTGGTGTTGCCGCGGGTGGTCTGAGCGAGTACTTGTGCTTCGGTCTTCTTCAGCACGACACCATCCGCAGCGCCTCGAACGGAGATCTTGGTTGGTCCGGAATAGGTCGAAGACGGTAGAGTCTGGTCCTTCTTCTTGGTTCGACCGCTACGACGAGAAGACTTTCTTGTAGGTGAAGAAGCTGTCAGCTCATCGTCTTGTTCTTCTTGATTTGGTCTCTCGGTGATGAAAGTGAGCGTCTCTGACTGAGTAGCTTGCTTACGCGGAGATGGGCTATTAGGATCCAAATCAGCGAGCACTTCCACGGGAGGTACAACAGGGCTTGCGAGTGCTTGCCTGACTGTATCAGAGTTGCGGCGATTCTCGAGTGACTCCTGCTTGGCTGTTTCCGTTGTGTACCGACTATTCCTATTCTTGGCAGCGCGGTCCAGAAAGGCCTTGAGAGTTGCAGTATCGTCGGACATGCGTGGTTGCGGAGGCTTCGTGGGCGACATTCGTGGCTCTTCCGGCGGTGCAGAGGACGAGCGAATCAAATTCGAATCTTCAACATCCGTTTTCTGCAAGAGATCAGGACTGCTGGGCAAATTTGGGCTTTGCGAGACGGTGTTGATGCTAGAGGTAAGCATTTTGACGGGCGTGAATGCGACGAGATGAGATCCACAGGAAGCTTTGAGAATGCTACGCTTCAAAGGACTCGATGATTTGCGCCTTGGAGATCTTCGTAAAGGAAGCCGTGGGTGCTGTCCAGAGATGCTGCCAACCGGACTGTCAGCAGATGGCAATTTTCCAGCTGCCATATGCTCTTCCGCTATTCTTGTAATGTCTGGATTGATCTGCAGCATAGGCAGTTCCGGTGAGTTCTCAGGCGTGTTCTCGACTGTTGGCACCCATTCCTCTCCTGGTAGGAGCACGCGAGCAACCTCATATGGTGTCGTGGTGTCGTTTGTCGCATTTGGAAATTCACGGATTTCAGGTGAGTCCGTACCGTGGACTGACCCTTCCGCAGGAGATTGAGCCTTGCCCAACATGGTAGCATCTCCTAGCACGAACCTCGTCTGCAAGTTTCCGACTTCTGGTGCTCTATCGGCCTCTTTGGTAGGAGTATCATTCTCGATTGCTGCATCGCCTTCGACCTGACCCTCGGGTAGCTCGACCTGCCGTGTTGCAAAGTTGACAGGCAGCGTCCTTCTCCTGTTGGCATTGGCCTGCTTAACATCTCGGATCGGTCGTCTACGTCTCTCCTTGACTGGTGACACGAAACCTTCTGGGATAGGTCCCAGCTGCGCTACTTGAAGGACAGGTGGCTGTCGCAGCAGGGGATATGTTGCATTATCCTCCAATTGCACGGTGGTCGTGTTCGCGGGGAGCTTGACATCGTCAATAACAGCTGGCTTGGCATAGTTCATTGGTGAAGGACCACTGCTTGTGGCGTCTGCCTGCACGGCCTCTTCACCCACCGCCGTACTTTCGACAATCCTATGTGCATCTGCAGGCACGTTCAATCCCACATCCTCGGCATCTTCATGTTCGCGCAATTCAGCAAGGTGCATCAGAGTCGCATCGTAAGCATCGGCATCGTCCTCGGTCATGCTTTCATCTTCCCACTCCTCTTCATCCAGCTCCTCTTCGTCTTGCACCTCTTCGACTGTCCCGTCCTCGTTGACGACCTCGAGCTTCAGGATCTCCTCGCCAGCCTCTTCCTGAGGCGCAGCGATATTGATATCCTCCTCCTCGACCAAAGCCACCAAATCCTCATCCTCCCTGTTCGCCCTTGTAACAATCCTTCGATTCTTCGGACTGCCGCGAGCCTCCCAATTGCTCACCACCTCCTCACCTCCCACCATTCGCATCTTCTTCACCACTTTCACTGGACTCTCGCTGCCGGCAAACTCAAAGTTCTGCAAGTTACCAAACAGACTCGATGTCGCGTGTTGCACTGAAGAAGAAGCATTGGTATTTCGCTTCCATACTTTCCCAAATCTCACCTTCGCGCGTGAGAAAGGTGACTGCGGGCGACGATCCCATGCGCGCTGCGCTTTGGTGACGGGGAGGTTTGCAGGCGCGAGCGAGGAAGCGTCGTTGGGCTGCCATGTCGAGGCGAAGTCGAAAGTGGAGGGAGGTGCGTTGGTGTTGTCCATGGTAATTATGCTGTTAATATGAAGAGAAGTAGAAACCTCTTCCGCTATGCGTCGCGCATCAATGATCCAGCGACACTGGCGAGAGGGAAAAGCAGGATTGGCGTAGGATGTATATGTCGGTGTGTTTAGTTTTGTGTCGCGTTCATGCTGTGTTGTTTTGATGCCGCTTCGAGGCATCGGCAGCTTTAGCGCGGGTCTAGGAGAAGCCGAGCCGAAACCGAGCTTTCTCATCAATGCTTGTCAAATATTTGATGGGCGCGAATGCCACGGCACTTCCATCACATTCACCTCACTTCGCATTATCCTCTCGTGACCCCGTTGCCTTCGAGATCGACCGGATCTACTGACAACATGGTCGCCGGAAAGTCTACCCCTTCGACCCTCGCTCGCGCCGCAACACAACCCGCGCCTCGCCTCCCACCTCTCCACAAACTACGCATTCGAAGACCTGATGGAACAGACAAGAATCCTTGTTTAGCAGTAATGAGCTCAATGCTAGGTACGTGCTGCCATCTGTAGACGGAATAGGAGATACAGGCGCTGATAGGAGTAGGGTGCTGGGCCTCTTCAGGATACTCCGCCGCCGGATGCGCTCAACTCGAACAATCACTACGGACGTGTATGGATGCAAGGAAAACGCAACTAGCGAAGAAGAGCAGCATCAACCATCACCTTTCAAGGTTCTACCCGCAAATCATTGGGCCACACAAGAGGAAGTAGGGAGTGTGGCGATGGTGTGAAAGGAGTCCGTGAGTTTCAGCGGCATATGAGCATTTGCAGGCGTCAGGACAAAAGGTGGATACCCAGAAGAGCATCTGCTCACAGGTGGGACTGTATAAGATTCGGCACTGTGTAAAGACGACATTCGTATTTCTGCGATTAGCAGAACTGTATCATCTACAGACACGGATAGCATTTGGCGTAGCAGCCGTCTCTCCCTCATATCCTCATCCCCGCGTTCAATCATAATTCCTCTTCTCCTCTACAGGATTGTCCCAAAACCGAATGTCGTCTTGATCGACCGGATGTAGTATTCATCCCAGTTTCGCTTGGTTGGCTCTTCCTGTCCGATCGGGACTCCCTCCCAGTCAACTCGCATGATTGTCACGCCGTCCACATCATTTTGCTCAAACTTGATCTTCAGCGTACTGAAGTGTCCTGCAGGCCACTGTGCCAATCGCCATTTCTGTTCAAGATACGTCGGCTCCTGCAATTTGACGTACTCTCCTGAGACGTTGCCTCCAAAGATCTCGAACTTCCCTCCCTGTTTTGCGCCTTCGAAGATTTTGGGAGGCGCGCGTGTGAATGCTGCAATTCGCTGAGGGTCTGTGAAGACTTGATATACATTCTCAGCTGTCGTGCGGAACTCTTGCTGGTCGGAGAGGCTGGTAACGTTTATCTTTGGCCCATTTGCGGAGGTAGACGTTGAGGTCGAAGTGGAGGTCTTGGAATCCGACTTGGCGACACCAGAGTTTTGGAGAGTGCGTGTGGGTGTGAAGCTAGCAGACGGATTCTCGCCAGGCTTATGCTGGATATCCTTGCCATGCTCAGCGATAAGTGCAGGGCCGAGCTTCTGCAGGTGTTTTCTGAGCTGAGGCGTAATTTCTTTCCGCACGAGCTCTTTTGCCGGCTCCTTTTCTAGGGACGAAGAGTATAGCTCCACCTCGAACTACAGCAATGGTTCGTCAGCCAATCCCCTCCCATAGCATGATCGAAGATGTGCATATTCGAAGGACGTACAACATACTCATCCTCCTCGGTGTCATGCGCAACCTCTGGAATGGTGATCGTGCCGCTGACATCCTTCTTTCCCTCAACCTCTTCTTCCGTGCCGTCGTCTTTCTCATTCTTCTCCTTGACCGGAATGTTGCCTGTCCACTCCAGTTGCAACCGCACGTCGAAGATTGTGATGACTTTGCCCTTCCGCTGCGATACGTCTACATCGCCGTCCATGCTCAAGATCTTGGTGATCTCAGCGGACACACCATTCTTTTCTGCGCTAAGACCAACGAGATCTTTCGAGAGATAGTCTTGCGTCCAGGCGGAGACGTCCTTGTTGACCCAATGCCAATTGTTGGGGTTGTGTAAAACCATGGTGGGGAAAGGTGCCTCCGGCTGTGGTGGAAGGGGACTTGTACTAGCGATGGAGCTGCGGTGATGTCAGTCATTGTTCATAATAACAATTCGCAAACAGCTGTGTAGGTAAAGTCCTCTTTGATCAGAAAAAGAGGCATGGAGCCTCGTGCATAGCTATTCCGCAGCAAAAGAGTACAAGTCTTCTAGGACTGGTGCCAGCTAGTTCTCTCATCATGTGAAAAGGGTGTTATGGAATTGGGATATGCTTACCTGAATGACCGGACAGACTGTAGGGTACACAGTATGGCGTTTGCGGTATGAAGGTCGTGTGAGAGAAGTTTTGGTGTTGTCCCAGCGAAGGTCTTCCATTTGATTCTCGAAGTTTGAGCTGATATCCGCCGAAATCTGCCTGAGGCTACATCTACCCTGTTATGCCTGCCCACCATCTCTGCTTCGCCCTTCGCAATGCCAGTGCCTAACTTATGGCAGGCGCTGCTCGAAGACCAAACCAGATGACTTCTACGTAGTCTGACTGTAACGAGTTTATGCCTCTTTACGGGCGAGTCGCAGATGACTACAGCATCGCCTGACTGTACGACTTGTTCGTGACGAATCTATTCAAGTAGCATCAAGTTTGGGCAGGTCCGGCTTGTTAATATCATGATAGAATTCCTATGGTGTTCTCAAGGGAAGACCTATGACGTGAACAACAAGGACGCGAAGAACATACCAATAGCGCTCACAGTTATCCACAGGGGAGGAGAATTATACATCACCAAAGTTGATAAGTGTGGCCTTTCACTACTACGTCAGGTCGCTGGCGAGTGCCAGCCTCCGAGGAGGGCCCAGGCTAATAATGTAGTGGTATGCGAGCCGAAGCACTGAACAATTCTTCAGCACAGGCATAATATACGCGTAACAGCCTTAACGGTCGACTGTTGATCATCAAAGCAGACCGCTGCAGGCGAGATATCGCCGTTGCAGATCTACACACGCCGAAGAGCTCTTAGTGAAATCCTGGATGGGCACAAGCTGTGCAATTGACGTTCGATTCGGTCTACAGCAGCGTAGATGAGTTCACCCGAACTGCTCAAAGGTACGGCTTCTCGACCTCTCTTAATCGACATTTTAGATACCTCCTGCCCTCACCAATGCCTTTCTTACCTCCTGGTCCGACGCCCAATGGCTCTGCCATGTAGCCTCCGTTAGGTATCATGCCCGCGTCATCAACAATCTCGGTGCTGAAGCTTCCCCAAAGTGCGACCATCGTGGCTTTCATGTCGAGCATTGCTAGGTTGCTTCCGACGCACATTCTACCACCGGAACCGAAGGCCCAGAACCAGCGGCTCATCTCTTTGTCGGGAGAAGGCAGCCAACGCTCAGGGTTCCAAGACTCGGGAGATGGGAAGACTCTTGGGTTGCGATGTAAAGACCAGGCTTGTGCTTGCACACGTACATTTGGTGGAAGGCCGGAGATGGCGACTCCGGCTTCTGCATCGCCGAGCATAGCGGATGGTGGCGTTATGCGAGGTTGATTGCCGGGTATTGCAGCGTGCAGACGAAGGCTCTCCATCAGGATTGCATGCAGAACGGGAAGGCTATCAATCTCCTTGGCGTCGACGCTTCCCTTGAGTAAATGAATCTCTTCTCGTAGCTTGTGTTGCCACTGTGCATTTTCGGGTCTGCTGAGTTGCCAGGCAAGCCAAGTAAGGGTGATACCGGAGGTATCGAAACCCGCAAGGGTGTGGTCGAGGAGCTCGCTGGCGATCTCCAGGCGCATTTGTGCAGCTTGGCCTTCGGTGGGGGAAGGTCTCTTCTCGGATAGTGACGGTTCCTTCGAAAGACCGTTTCTCAGCTGTACATAGACCGTGGGATAGTCTTCTGTCGCTGTCGTCTTTCCATTCTCAATCGCTTGATGAGTCTCCTCGGCTCCATCGCATAAGGTCATCAACCAAGCTTCAATGTCAACATTCGCTACATTGACCCACGTCGGTACGAGGAGCCATCTGAGTCCAATTTTGCCCATAAATTTGGTGAAATTGGGAAGCTCCTGTGGCCAAAATTGGTACTTCTGCCTCGCTTTAAATTCGTGAAATAGCTTGATGCCCCCAGGAATGTCTCGAATGAAGTCACTTCCTGCTCTCATGCCGAATATATAACCGGAGACAAAGTCCATGGTCACCGCGGAGAAGATATCGTAGAGTTCTGTCGGCTCTCCCGAGATGGCGGCATTCCTCAAGCGTGGGTAGAGCCTGTCCTTGAGGAGAATCTCTGTCTGCTTCGTCATAGCCGGACTCTTCTGCAACGTCGATTTCGCATAGATGTTCGACAGAATACGTTTTCGCTTGGAGTGGTCGACGTGATGCTCCATTGCAAACATTGGTTCAACGCCATGGTTTGCAAAGACGTTGGAGTACCAGTCCCCTTTCTCGTAACCGCCCGCGTAGACTGCTCGGATTCCGCCATCGATGGAATTGACAGAAATCTCGGTCGGAGCGAGGCGGATAATGGAACCTGAACGAGTGTGGGCTGCGTGAACAGCTGGTGTGTCATCCTGTTGCTGTCGCTGGAAGAGTATCCACACCGAAGAGAAAGGCGCAGACCAATGTGCATTTGGTATCCTCGCCAACGGCGAGAAGAAGGTGGGATAGATGATGAACTTATAGATTGCCGCTGCCAAGAGCAGCCACGCTGCCCCTAAAGGGATCGTGGGAAGCTCCATATCGATGATGTCCATACGGCGTCAGTATAAGATTATGGGATCGTTCAAAGGGAAGAAAAGCGCATGTACACGAGACGGGGATGTTCGGGTCTGATGTGTCGCCAGAGTGAAACGTGATAAATCTAGGTACTTGCCAAATGGAGAAGCACGATGCGATTGTGCATGTGAAAGAAAGCTTGTGGTGAAGGGAGGAGGTGTTGTCATTGTTTTGATAGGCGTGATAAGAGCTCCAGCTGACAGAGCTCGTGGAGGGAGCGGCCGAGGATACCGAAAGAGGCATTCGGTACAATTTCGATGCATATTCTTATACAGTACCCTATGACGATATTTCCTCCTCGCGCATGCCTCCGTCTCTTGTTCATACCAGCTCCAGGACCGCATAGCTTGCACAGTACAGCTGAAAAATCGTTTCACACGGGCCCAAGCCTATCCGAAGGCCAAGCGTAGGCGTGGTTGTACCTTACGTCCGAGCTCCAATCACACCACAGTTCTGTATATGCTCCATGGATGACAGCGTTCCCGAAGAGAGTCTCAAACTTGCCGGAACGACGCTGTAGCCCTGTTTGAAGATGTCCAAGATTGATAGCAGTTCTCACGACCTCCTTACCATTTGGAGAGATGGTTTTACGCTTGGCGTGTTGTGAGACAAGAAAGCAATGTTCTGCTTTTGAGGAACCATAGTTGAGCTTAACGTCGATGGCGTAGACTTCGAGTTGCTTGTCCTGTCGCATGTGATGCGACTGAAGGGTTAGAGGACATCGACCTCAAAAGATGCTGCCCAAAGATTTCAAATCGAGCCTGCTGGAGCTACTTAAGCAGTGGCATTTTTCGATGAAGCCTGAACGGGTCAGGGGCGTGTGTTCGACCTCACTGATGGATGCAGATGCATATCAATACGAAATAGCAGATCAAGGCTCAAGAACGAGGGAAGTGTGGAAGGGGGACGATACTGAATCGAAGGTCTGTGCATTCTGGCCGGCGTCGTCGATCGTCACAACGCCTCAACGCGTCACTTATTCCATTTCACATCCTCGTCATCACTGCTATCCACATCCACAAACAGCTATTTCGCTGGGAGTTTACTTCCTCATCATGCCATGTACAGAGCATCAGTGCTCCGGCGTTCCTATCTCCTCAGAAATATGGCGGGACAACAACCCATGAGCTATTCTGCGGCATTGTCGCAAGGCGCAAGAACACAACCAAGCAAGAATTCGCAAGAACGTCCAGCGAAAGAAGCTTCCCAACAGCCTACCCAGGCGTCGAATAACAATGCCGAAGAATCCTCGCGACCTGGTCCATATCGGAAGAGATCACCTTCACCCTCTCATATACCGCAGACTGGATCTACCGAGGAGAAAGTTTACATTCTCACGCTCCAAACGGATGAAGCACACCACGCTCGGATGACAAAATTGCGAGACCACTACTTCCCGAAGAGGTTGAACAAGCTCGAGGCTCACTTAACGCTTTTCCATGCACTTCCTGGCAGTCGGTTGGAAAGTGACATCATTCCTGGTATTGAAAAGGCCAGTCATCAGATCCAGCAATTTCCAATCTTGGCCGACAAACCATTCCAAATGAAGAAAGGCGTTGCTGTATCTCTGTCCAACGAGGTGGGAGGTATCCAGGCCAAGAACATCCATACTCTTCTACAGAATTTATGGAAGCGCGAGGGATTCTTGAGCCCACAGGATGCTGGTGGGGCGAGGTTGCATTACACGCTCATGAACAAGGCCGATGAGCAAGTCGCTGTCAAAGCGTTTACCGAGATCCATGGGAACTGGGAATCAGATGAAGGCATGGCGGTTGGTCTTGGGCTTTGGGCGTATGATCGCGGATTCTGGAGATGGGAAAGGCAATTTGATTTTTCCCCAGGATCAGCAAGAAGGGCATAATTCGAGCATGTGGAGTGCCTAACATCAGACAACATATCAGAGAACATGCCAGGAGGGTCGGCACTTGACGTACATCTCCATGGCATTTGGCGCCTGAGTGAGGAAGACCCCATGTCCAACTAGTTGCGCGTCTTGCATGCAATTCGTTCAAGCTCGCCTGCTTCGGAGTCAGACTCCATCACGGTCGCCGGCAGCTCTACGAGGCGGCTCAGCATTTTCAGTAGCACATCCCTTGCGGCGCTGTCAGGCGGTGGCTTTTCTGTATCGAGATTGGATCCCCCCCTCCCTCAGTACATGACTGAACGTCATCAAGGACTCGGCTGCCCTCGATCTGTTGTTTCTGGGCTCAACGCGACTGCTCGGTGTCTTACGACCAGATACCAGTCTTCGACGTGATTCTGTTTGCTGAGGAGAGACATCAGAAGTCAACTCTTCTGGAAAGGTCCAGCTGTGAATGTCCTGGTTGACGCGATATTTATAAACACTGTAGCTCCCAGATTTCTGGACAGCAACTCACTTTGCGACTTTGATCACCATGGCCATCTCTGAGGACATCCCCGGAGTGTCCATAAGCATCACGATCAACGACCAGCCTCTCCCTGAACAAGAATTTCCCGATCCGGATCCAGAAGAACGCACTGTCAACACCCTCGTCGAAGCTCAGTCAGATCAGGTTTTCAAGACTCAGATGACCGTCGGCATGGACACGGTAGTCAAAGGCTCTGATCTGTCCTTCAAGTGCTTCGTCGACGGCCGACGCATCGACGAGCCTCTGGTTCCAAGTGGTGTTCTGACCTTGGGCGGGCCTTTCACTGAGCATAGTTTGGGATTCTATGTCAATTCGTCTTCAGTCCGGAAGTACCAGTTCGCCGATGTAGTTGCAGTCGAGGAGCAGAGTCACTCGATCTCGTCTCGGTCCGCATCGGTGCGAACGTCGTCAAAATCCCCACAAGTCGGACCTCCATCGTACACGGGCGGAGCCACGAAGACGCCAATCAACAAAACCGCGGAAGAGCTGCGAGACTTGGGCACGACCAAAGTCGAGGTCCGGCATGTGAGTAGAGCGGAACCTTTTGCTTTCGGAGCCGGAAGAGCAATGGACCCGACGTATACCCGCACTGCACGGCCAGGAGCTCAGAAGAACAACATCACACATCAAGTCATGCAAGTTGCTGACTGAAACTGCCGTGCCGTGCCCTGGGCTGACTGTATGTAGATTTACGGCTCCAGAGAAGACCACAGCGGTCTCAGGCTGGAACACGAATAACATGCAGGGAGTGCCCAACCCAGCTGCGACATTCATCTTTCACTATCGATCGAAGGAGGGTTTGCAGTCAATGCTTGCTCTGGCGGTGAAGTTTGGGGGACCCGGCGAGAAGATAGCTCCGAAGAAGAACTC
This sequence comes from Microcyclosporella mali, assembly GCA_002785985.1. Taxonomy (NCBI): domain Eukaryota; kingdom Fungi; phylum Ascomycota; class Dothideomycetes; order Mycosphaerellales; family Mycosphaerellaceae; genus Microcyclosporella; species Microcyclosporella mali. Next base: position 774,419 of record NHNU01000017.1, read on the forward strand.
GGAAATCGTCAAGAAAGAGCCCGTAGAGGTGAAGAACGAGTCAGAGAAAGAGGAACTCCTGGAAAAGCGCCCGGACCAGAAACAGGAGCCGGAAGAAGACCAGCCAGCCAAGCAGGAATCTGTTGAGAAAGAGGAAGAAGATTTCGTCGAAGTGGAAGCTGTGACTGATGATCAGTCAAAGCCGAGAAAGCGGCTCAAGCAGACATGAAAGAAAGATTGATGGGGACTCGTGGCGTAATCTGAGCCAAAGGCTCACTACTCAAGTCTTCATGAACTGAATTCATTCTGCAGCACGAAGAAAAAGATCACTTCGTTGAATGCCATCACTACCTCCGATCGCTCGAGTATGCATTTTGAGGTATCGTGCGGCGCCACACGAAAGTTCATACACCATGTGCCAGCGAGATCCTAGCCGGATTTTGCCTATCAACCGGGCAGTGTGCCGCTCTCACTTCGCACGAGAGGCTTGTGTAGATACTCTCGCAGTAATATCTTCTTTGTAGATGCCGAGCACGAATGTTCGTGATCCTTGGCAGCGATGTCGTGACTCCCGTGGCTTATCATGTTATCCTTGTCGCCAAGCACACGACCCAGCACATTTCAGTCGAGCTTCTCATGATGTCTCTTGAAAGTCGCTATGCCAATGTTGCCACCATTCACCTGCCATGATCGCTAATTGCCTTGGCTTATTGCGAGCTTCAATCTAGGCATGATTTCGTTGGGCCGGTATGCCACGTGGGACATGAACGCATGTTCTATAAGGTTGCGTAGTTCTTCAAGCATGAAGAGACTCTGATAGCAAGTGACTCGTTAATAATTTTGATTATGGCGTCTACCGCTTCTGAGATCGGCTACGGTGCTGGATTAAGTGTCAAGGAAGTCTTGGTCAATGAACAGGTCAAAGAAACGGGTTCTCGAGGCTCACTGCAGTCCGGCGGACTTGTGGATGGGGATTATGGTTCTGACGGTAACCATGCCTTTACTGATCCCAAGGTTGCGGAGTATTGGCGGGAGGTGTACGAGCGAGCTGAATATGAGGGTCGGCACAACTTCGATCCTCTTCTGACTTGGTCCGCTGAGGAAGAGAAGCGAGTAAGGCGAAAGGTCGATTTCAGAGTCATGATTTGGTGCTGGCTCATGTTCCTCGCTCTGGACCTCAATCGGAGGAATATCAACCGAGGTATGGTCATCTTGCATGAAACATAAAGATGTGTTGGGTGACCTTTTGCAGCCATATCCGATTCTATGCTACCCGAGCTGGGCATGGACACAAATGACTTCAATACAGGTCAGACCATCTTCCTAGTATCGTTCCTCGCAGCCGAGTTACCTTCCGGTTTGATCTCAAAGAAGATCGGACCCGATAGATGGATTCCGTTCATCATCACGTCTTGGTCGATCATTTCTGCAGCGCAAGCCGGATTGAAGAACAGATCGGGATACTTTGCATGTCGCTGTCTACTTGGACTCCTCATGGGCGGATTCATCCCGGACACGGTCCTGTACATCACGTACTGGTACAAGAGTCGAGAACTTCCGATCCGTCTCTCGTGGTTCTGGACCGTTCTGAGTACGTGCAACATCCTGGGCTCCCTCATAGCTGCCGGTGTACTGCAGATGCGCGGAATCCAAGGCTGGAGCGGCTGGCAATGGCTCTTCCTCATCGAAGGCTGTCTCACGGCCATCGTGGGCATCGCTTCGTGGGGTTTGATGCCAGCTTCCATATCCGAGACCAAAGGCTGGCTTCGTGGAAAGAATGGTTGGTTCACCGAACGCGAAGAGAAGATTCTCGTGAACCGACTCCTTCGAGACGACCCATCGAAGGGAGATATGAACAATCGTCAAGCTGTGACGTTCGACCGTCTCTGGAAGTGTCTCAAGGACTATGATCTCTGGCCACTGTACCTCGTGGGTCTGACGGCGTACATCCCTCCTGCGCCACCATCGAATTATCTGTCTCTGATCCTGCGGGAGATGGGATTCAGCACTTTCAACGCCAATCTGCTCACCATCCCCTCGCAGTTCCTGTTCGGCGTCAATTTGCTCATCATCTCGAAAGTCTCTGAGTGGGTCAACGAGCGAGGCTTGGTATCTGCCACAAGTAATATCTGGATCTTCCCTTGGCTCGCCGCGATCGTTGCTTTGGGCGGCAGCGCGTCTCCATGGGTTCGATATGCTCTTCTTACTGGTCTGCTCTCATATCCTTACTGTCACGCGATCCTCGTGTCTTGGAACAGCCGCAATTCAAACTCTGTTCGGACTCGAGCCGTCTCCGCAGCATTGTACAATATGTTCGTGCAGACGGGCAACATTGTCGGCGCAAATATTTATCGAGAGGACGATAAGCCGTTCTACATCAGAGGGAATAGGATTTTGCTAGGTATATGCTGTTTCAATGTTGTCCTGTTCATCGTTGTGAAGTACTATTACGTGGCACGCAACAGGAGAAGAGAAGAGGCTTGGGCGAAGCTAAGTGGGGAGGAGAAAGTGGAGTATGTGAGGACGACGGAAGACGAGGGTGCAAAGAGGTTAGATTTCAGATTCGCGCATTAAGTATGAGATGTACATACATATGTATATGCGAGGGATATGTATACGCGAGGGATATGGATACACGAGGGATATGTATATGCGAGGGATCTAGGGACCGGGCGAGGGAAATGGCGGCAACGTCATCTGTATCATCTTTCATCCGAAATTAGTCGAATTAAACATGAATTTGTGAACTCCTTTTCTGCCACGTACTATCACCATCAGATGGCATCGCTCGCATTTTATTGACTACCAGAACTGCATGCCATTCCACTTGGCTACTGGCTTGCGACGCTGGCGATATGGCATCTTGACAGGCCTGGCAATTTGGAGGCTGTCTGCTGGGACTACCTGACAGATGCTGTGTGGAAACATCGTCCGTATAGAGCATGGATAAATCTAGCGATGACCGACTAAGTGGACCTTACCGCTCTCTAGCCGAGGGTGAGTTCCGTCTGCTGCGAATATTACCCAAGAGCACTCCAGATCAGGTTCAAGCCGTTCTGTCCCATCACCAGTTTCCATCCGATGATGAAACGGGAGAGTGCACGCAGTACACAGCTCTCTCGTACTGCTGGGGCGATTCGCAAGCGACAGGATCCATTGAACTGGACGGAAAGTCGTTTGCAGTGACTTGGAATTTGCTCGAGGCTTTGGGTTCGATTGTCCAGAACCACTCGCCAAATCGAATGCTCTGGATCGATGCGATTTGCATTGACCAAGCCAACCTCGAGGAGAAAGCCAAGCAAGTGCAGCAAATGTGGCGAGTCTTTCAAAATGCCCACGTGGTTCTCGCGTGGCTCGGAGGCGAAGACCGCGACGTGCGTGTTTTGCATAACAGCAAACTCCACTATGGCGAGAATGATGATCCGTCACAGGAGAGGGCCTTCTCGGAAGTAAACGTGGCGTTGCTCAACCTCACTCGCCGTGCTTATTTCACTCGTACCTGGACTAGGCCGGAGTTTCTCCGAGCGAGGGTGCTCTTTTTGATTTCTGGCAAGTATAGTTTCGAATGGGCATGGGTGATGCGACGCATTGAGAAGTGGCCAAAGCGAAGAAAGCATGACGCGTTGCCTGCCAATGCTTACCAGCTGTTTCTTAGCCGTGACAATGGAGCACAAAATAAAGATTCTCTGATGTCACATATTCGATTCGCAGACATGCTCCGTCTGTACAGCCGGACTGGATGTTTCGATCCTAGAGACCGAATCTTCTCTATGCTGAGCGATCCTGGATGGCCGAAGCTCCGCTTCGCAACTTGGTGGATCCAACCAGACTATCGACTTTCGAAGGAGGAGCTTGCCGTTCTTGTGCTGGCGTACTATGACTATCTAGTCAGATGGGACTGTCGCAGGCAAGAACCAATCGTCAAAACACTGGAACACGACGTTTGTGACTCATTGATGGCCGCCTTGGAGACTTCACGATTAAGCCTGAGAACGATGGTGCTCGAACAAGTTCGAACTCAAGGCACCACTCGTGCAGATAGACTGCAGCTCGGACACGGATTCGACGTCGAGTTGAGTGGCCCAATGTTAGAAGGTCTCTGGAGTGGTACTGGTGTATGGGAAAAGCGCTCCGGATGAGGAACGTTGAGCATTGCTGACATGTCAAAACATCGTTTTGGTGCCACTTCGAGCTTGCTAGACTTTTCTGGAGGCAAGGAGGCCCCTCGAAGTTAGCCAGACCTGGTCATACTTCCTCGAAGCTCCGACCGCGATACGCGGCATACCCTCACGCTCTCGGCGTTCATTCTCCTCGACCTCTCGGACTTTCCAAGACCGTAGACCCCACAGAGACAATGCTCCAGCCAGGTATACACAGCTGATAAAGATCTGTGCACTCAAGTACCCCGACGTCGAGACCAGCTGCAGTGCGATTGGCTCGGCAAACGTTGTTGGCAATACCATTGGCAGAATGACCATGGCAAACGAGACAGGCAGTCGCTGAATGCCCACGACCTCAGCTGTGACAGGCACGACGGTTCCCCAGAAGACTCCTACTACTGTCCCACTTAGGAAAGCAAAGATAAGCAGCACTGTATATGTCTTCGCAGGTATCCATATGCTCAGACAGAATATTCCACTCAGCGCTGTGCCAACAATAGCGACGTTGATACGCCCGAAAGAGTCGGATAAGAAGCCTACTGATGGCCTTCCGAGAGCAAGACCGAGATTTAGGATCGCACCAACGACAGAGCCCTGCTGCGATGATAGGCCTATGGAGATGGCATAGTCTGGAAGAGAGTAGAGCAGCGCAATATATCCCAGCTCTGTCAGTGTGCCCCAAACGATAATGAGACACGTTGAGACGTGGAAGTACTCCCTGATGCTGAAGCTCCCCTTGTTCGGCTGTACCATTTTGTTTCGGTCTCGCAACATGAGAGAGCAGATCATGTTCACGACTGCGGTCGTTATGGCGAAAATGATATAGGTCCACCTCCAGCCCACCTTCTCGATTCCGATACCGGCGCCGAGATTGTAACAGATGCCCCCTACGCCAGCGCCTGAGGCCGATATACCAAGCGCCAGACTTCTCTTCTTCCAGAACCATTGAGGAAGAACTGCGGAAGCGGTGATGTAGAGAAATCCCATCCCAAAACCAAAGCACGCTCCTTGGCTAAGAAAGAGATGCCATGTCTGTGTTGCAAATGAAGACGCCAGCATGGACAAGGAGACAAGCGCAGTCCCAATCAGGAGCGATATTCGGGTGCCCATCTTGTCATTCGCCCAGGTCACGACTGGAGAGATTGAGAATGAGAATGCACAGGACAAGCCACCGATCAGAGCGAATTGCAGGCGTGTTGCTCTGGGGAACGTCTCCGTCGACAGGAATCTGGCTAGAAACACCCCCCACGCGGCATTGACGCCCCAGGTATGAGCATTGATGAGGAGGACGCAAGCGGTACAGATCCAGCCATATCCACCATCTGGCGGCACGTCTTCTCGAAACGCAACGTTCGTGGGCGGCGCTGTGAGTTGCTCCAACTCAATATTGCTGTCAGCTTGCGGCAGGTGAATGTTGCTTTCTGCCTGCATATTGGATGATGCTTGTATGGTCAACGTTGACATGACAAAATTAAACAACAGGCAAGGTCGGTTTTTTGTTGTGAAGTGTATGAGTCGACATGACACCATTGGCGCGCCCTGCATCATACAGAGCCAGACTGGCTTCCGGTATTTGACGGCTAACAGATTTTCGACTCCGCACGGTAAAACCTTAGAGCTTTCCTCCACCGTCGAGGACATGAATTGTGTCAATCTGCAGGCTCTCTAGACTGATCGGTTATCCGGTGTTATTGTCCAGCGTTCAAATCTTTATCGAATCCACGAAACAGGATAACGTCATGAAACTGGCGATATGGAGGTCAAAAGCATCTACTGATTTTCATCGGACTCTTCCAGTCTGCTATAGCACAAATCAAGCTCAATCGATACTTTTTGCACTGTCACCTGCGCACGCGCTTCACGATCTTGACAGGCCGCAAGATGCACTTCCCGCCTCATGTATTTGATTCCAGGATGATCGAAGCTGCATGATCTCATCAACGCATTTGACCCGGTGACACGTCGCGCGATGCAGAACCTTATGGAAAGGACATATGCGACAAAGCAACAAGCAAGTGAGCTACCTGAGTCGATCTCAGCCAAAAAGGCGTACGGAATTTTAGGCTTGTCTGGCTACGTTGAGGTCGTCAAGAGGTTTCATATGACGATGTAAAGACTCCGACATATCCTCCTTTCAACTTTCCAGAACCTCAAGGACTGGCAAGATCAAGAACATCAGCCTTCCCACGCATCGAACAGAGACAAAAAACTTCGTCACGATCGTCCACATCTCGACGCCTCGAGCGCTGTCCAACTCCAACACTCAGCGGCAGCGGCAAAGCCTGTCAACATGCGGCCCTCAACAGTCATTCTTCCCACTCTCGCATCACTCATCCCGATGGCATATGCTGGACCAGCTGCATATGGTATCTGTCAGGCTGGTTGTGCCGCTGTCGCGACAGCCTGCTATGCCGCCGGCGGTGCAACCTGGGGCGCAACGTTCGGCGCCACTGCTCCCGCTACAATAGTAGCATGCAATACGGCTTTCGGATCTTGCCAGGCAGCATGCTGGGCTGCTTTGATTGCGCCAACTCCTTGAGCACTGGCTGGAGGGGAGGATTGCCCAAGATTCAATGGCACAGGATTTGCCAAAAGATCATCGTTGTGAAGCAGGATGAGCTTCAGAGTCTGATAACGCAGACTCATTCAGAATGATAGATGTTCTTCTGATCGCGAAAGAGACATTCCATCTACAATTTGTCCCCTTGACACTCTTGCTCTCTTTTCTCCAGCCTCCTCTTCCCACTGCCGACCTTATGTCTATAACGCCCTTGGGCTAAGTCCCGTTCTCAACATGCTCTATTATGTTTGCCTTTGTTTGACGGCTTGTCGATCCTGATATAGCATTTACAGCCTCGCCGAAATTGTCGACATTTGTCATTCTGGCAAGCTCACGCCAGAGACTCTTTGACAAATCTCCAACAGCTCATCCTGTTTCAACTCATTGTTCGCTCCCGGATGTGGCCTTGCTTCTCCGCTGGTTGTGATGAATGCGCCGCTCTTGATCCTTCCCCAGTTCCCCTCGCCGACAGCCCACTGGCTGAGTACTTGGACAGGTTTCTCTGTTGTGCCAGGAGCTGACCCGCCCATCTTAGTCTGCACCCATCCCGGATGCATAGAGACAATTTGGAGATCTCTCCAACGGCGAGCGAATGCATTGGCAAGCATATTATTGTGAAGTTTCGAGTCGGAGTACGAGTGGGATGTGGTGCAATTGCGCAAGGATTCGTCGCCGCTATAGTGACTATCGCTCGACATGTATAGCATCCGCGCTTTCGGTTTGTGCATCACACACGTGAGGATGTATGGTGCGAGGCTGTTGACGGCAAATACAGCGCTGATGCCATCGCTAGTGATTTCTTTGCTGGACGTACTGCCATACCCTATGCCTGCGTTCTGTATCACCACATCAAAAGTTCCCCGTTTGTTCGCCTCTTCAGCCAGCTTCTTCGTTTCGTTGATGCTGCGAAGATCGGCAATCAAGATATCCTCGGCTTGTGGACAAGCGGCACGAGTGTCTTGCGCTCGCTTCTCATTGCGAGCGTGTAAAGTGACCGAATGCCCGGACTGTGCGAGGCGTTGGGCAGCATGGAGACCAATGCCATCGCTCGAGCCTGTGATGAATATTCGCACCATTGTCGGAGTGTGCATTAAGTAAGAAGGAGTTTGTCAAGTTCGAGTTTGGCGGACGCCTACATTGAGTGAGAATTTCGATGATATCATTCTGACGGCTGGAGATGGTGGGCTCTTTGACCTCTGCCTGTTCTCACGAAAAGTCATTGATCAACCTCAGTACTAACGGCTCAACACATGCAAGCAGCCAAAGCATTTCAACGAAGACGCACTAGGATAGGGCCGCACAGAAGTGGTTTTGAGGAACAAACACCGGCCTTCATCGTCCTTAGATAGACCAGTAAATGCATTCCTGTTCCCGGTACATCGCATACGATAGAATTTAACTTTTATTGACATCGCCGGGATTTGGATTTCCGATCTGATACATGTACATGTATGTAGGCCGACCCGGACAAGAATTTCCGCCGCGTGACGGAAAGGTTATGAGAGCTTCTGCGATGCCACAGGGAAGAGCAGTGATGGACGACCGCTTCTTTCTTCAACTGGGTCAACGGAAAATGGGCAACCAGATCTGGACTGAACGTTGGTAAGCCAGGATGTACTCGAAGCACAAGTATCTTGGTCGAATGTCACCAACGCATCCGGCACCCGAACATTGTGTTAAGGCGAAATGTATTGAAATTGGAGAAAGCAGCATAGAAGGCGGAAGACGCAAGTATCTACCGTGCCTGCTGGTGGTTAAACCACTTGCTTTCCCGTAGGCGGAGATCATGCTTCGTCTCCGAAGGTTAGATCTCCTGGAAGGACTATTTTGCTCCAGCTCGGCGTGCTCGAAGGCACAAACGCCTCGTCCGCGGGAAACCGCAAGTGCAATCGGCACCAGCACGTGGCAGAGACTTGGCATTCTGTATGTAGCACCAGAGGAGGTAGAAGGAACCGAGATGAAAGGCTGGCGGGGATATGTACGCCCGTTGGCAGGATCGTGTCTAGACTTCAGCTGTAGGGGCGGCAGCAAGATCAGTCGTTGTGCAGCATACAACACTTTCACGAACCCCAGTCAGAACGATGAACTGCTCTCCCTCGCCATACTGGACGACGAATTGCTATGTCGACGAATCTATATGTACTGACCCGGCATGGGATGGTTGTTGTTGTCTCGGAAGTTGAGAGTGGTGGAAGCTGTTACGTGGTTCTCAACGAGACTAATGACTAGCGGAGGCGGCATCCCGCACGAGCCTTGCGGACGCGAATCTCCACCAAACTCTATTGTCTCCTATTCTGACAGCACCGCATCATCCACATCACCTCCACAGCCATCACATCATCACATCATCACCGCATTAACGCTACGAACAAACATGAAACCGCCTCTGCAAACGAGTCACTTATTATCCATATACCGAGGCAGCTGCAGTACGATAGCGACAAGTCTCTAGACATCCGAGCACCAGATATGCTGCCCTTTGCAGTATTGCCAAACAACATATGCCTGATAATGGTACTGTATGCCGCGATAAATATGAAATGTGGCGACAATATATGCCTAGTGCGCAACAAGAGACGACCGTCTCGTCGACGCTGAGGCTGCATCGGGCACACTACACCCAGATCGAGTATGAGCCTGCACCAGGCGTCCAAAGAGGAAATATCTAGTGCAAGCCCTAAGGGCCGCCTGGCAACTACACCTCCCATCCCTCGGACGAATTCAGGAGAAGCCTTCGCTTACAACCTGGGCCCGCAACGCATCGGGGCCTTTCTGACTCCCAAGTCCTGCCACGGCCTTCAACGGTCGCTCCAGGCGCCTTGTTCGTCTGTAGTGACATGAGATATACCGCGCCCCGCCAAGGTGACGGCAATGCCGTTGGCAGAGTCTGCGCACCGTTGAGAAGGAAGTACAACTCCCTGCTCCCTGCTCTGCGGCTCACAGCTGCCACTGCACACCCTCTCTTTCTTGCTTTCTTCCTCTAATCATCTTGCACTCACGCTCTGAAGTGGAAGCCCATATCCCTTCGTCCATTCCTTCTCCCTCGAGACGGACATCGCTGCGGCACTCCCTCTCTTCGCCCGGCATGTTTGTCCTACTCCCGCTGCTCCTTGCAGCTCTCGCCCACGGTAGCGAAAATGTTGTCCGAGACCCCGAACCAAAGATTTGGCCAGCGACTACCAAGGCTGCCACCACACAGGCTCCAGCAGTTCCTGCATGGCCATTCGTTCCTGGCACTGTGCCTGCTGGCCATGTAACCACTACCGGTGGCAGTGAGCCATACTGGAACCCATGGTGCCCTACCAACAGAACACACGTTCATACCGGGACTGGCGCTTGCGATTGCAGCGCTGATCACAACCCTACACCGTACCCCTCGACATGGACTGTCCCAACTACCAGTGCATTGACGACATCATCAACTGAATCGGCCACTCCTTCTGTGCCGTCTAGCATAAAGACATCTTCAACCAGCATAAGCAGTCCTTCGGCCACTCCTTCTGTGCCGTCTAGCATAAAGACGTCTTCAACCAGCATAAGCAGTCCTTCGGCCACTCCTTCTGTGCCGTCTAGCATAAAGACGTCTTCAACCAGCACAAGCAGTCCTTCGGCCACTCCTTCTATGCCGTCTAGCATAAAGACGTCTTCAACCAGCATAAGCAGTCCTTCGGCCACTCCTTCTGTGCCTTCAAGTTCGAAAACGTCGTCAACCTCAAGCTTTGCTAGCGCGGTGACACCTTCTTCCTCGCTGCCATCAAGCTCAAAGACATTCTCGAGCTCGCCGTCTATCAGCCCCAGCAAACCGGTCTCTTCGCCTAGCGCAACTCCAAGCAAGCCGAGTTCATCGCCCAGTGCCAGCCCGAGCAAGCCAATTTCTTCTCCCAGCGCAACTCCAAGCAAGCCAGTTTCTTCTCCCAGCGCAACTCCAAGCAAGCCGAGTTCATCGCCCAGTGCCAGCCCGAGCAAGCCAGT